>JAODVP010069361.1:0-13990 GCA_025400035.1 Tetradonia laticeps
AAAAAAATGATCACTCAAAGTTATGTTTATTTGATGCCTAGAACATGTAAAAAAATTAAGAAAAAATTTGGATATGGGTCGGTGTCCCACAGGCATAATGTGATTACGAGATAAAGTTTCTTTTTTTAACATGCATATTTTTTATTTTGATTTTGTAAACCTACCATTTTCTTCAACTTTTTTTTTATCTTGATATTTTCAAAACATGCGCAAATGCATGCAAATATGATCGGGAATGTACGCATATTTGTTACTCCAGTACTCTAAGCATTCTTTATAAGGAAGTATATGTAAATTTAGCCCTATCCAAAACTATACAGTACAGAATATAGAGTTCACCATGAATAGTACATACTTTAGAAACTTTATTATGAAATTATTGGTTTTTTGTGTTGCCTAGGCCTCTAGAATCTAGAGTCCGGATTGCTGGATCTGCGGTAGGTTATAATCGCAATAAGTGTGTTCATTATAAGTAACTTTATATAAAAAGTTATAATTTTACCATACAAACTATTATATAACTTCACCGCGTTGAAACTTGCAATCATACCTTCGATCAGTTCCGGTCATGTTTTGTACATGCAATGGGGGCAAACGCAATTTGATTATATATACACGTGCCAAGCCACACAATCCAATCAGTTGTTTATTCTACAAAGTCGTTATAGTTCACAAAATAAGCCAAGGCTCATTACATAGTAAAGTTATTGATAGTTAGCATAAAATATGATTTTGTTTTTAGTAAATCTTACGGATGGTTGTTCTAAATAACAAGCTGGTATCTATCTCCCTATGTGCAATAAATGTGGAAATAAAACAAATGCAAAATTTATTGCGACCGTTCATTAATTCCTGTAACTGAGCAAACATTACCAACACCTGGAAGTTCGATAATGGGACCAGTAATGTTGCAAGCAAGCAACGAAGCGTGTAAGCGTGTAAGGCGTCATTGCCAGAGCAACTCCAGGCGAAAGTAATGAATATGTGTGCGAGACACAAAGATAGTTTCAGTCCGGGCGCAGTCCAAGTGGCAGAAACAACTAAACGTTAGGATAAGCCCGAGCTGAGTCAAATAAAAGTGTGTGCGGCAAAAAGAGACATTGAGAGAATAATGATCGCATGGTTGCGGCCAACATGGCACGTATTCACGACCCGATGTCTTATTAGTATTCATATCGAACCACCCAAGAAGTGACATCGCAATTTAAGCTCTCTGGGAGAAGCGATACTATGAACACGATTGCAACTTGGGGTCCACCGAATACAGTCTTTCGGTGGAGCTTAAAAGCTTTAGTTACTAGACACAAGCTAAGTTTTGATAATAATAACTGAAAGTGGAAGTTTACTCTGAAGTTATGAATTTGAATGACAATAATATTCTGGTTTCACTGCGATAGTCTTGAATAAATTGACTGAACAAGGGCTTAAATTGTATCAAACCAAGCATGTCCTTACATGGTACGCTCAAGATATGCTCGGTGCTCATAAATGTTCTGCTATTGTGCACGAACGACGGATTAATTATGAAATGTTACTGACTGGTGAACTTCTACTGCTTGCTGCTTCGGGCCTTCCATGCAACTGGCATCGCGCGTATTGTCTCCGATTCAATTGAAATTGAAACCGCTGCTTCATGGCGTCTCAATGGCGCAGGCAATAACTTGGTTTCTATTTGTTTTACAAATTAGGGCTTGACTAACAACGCGCAATCTCCCAGTATTAGCTTTTTACATTGGATTGTTGCTACGCCGTGTGTGTTCGAGGTATCGCGTTACAACTTAATAATCGTAAAGATCAAAACGGGCTAAGGATTCAAGCAACATGCAGAAACGGAAAGCGAGTGGAACTTTTTCGATAGCAAATCAGATTGTGAAGCGAACAAAGCAGAAAGCCGAAGATATATGGGAGAAGAGACACGTAAATAAAAATGTCCAAATAAAAAGCTAAGTAAGTGGATATAAAAGCTGAGTGTGTCAGGAATAAACTTTTTATTCGTTGAAGAATAACATCAAATCTGTCGAACGTAAATTTGTCATCGGTGTCTATAAAACTCCCACATATTTCTAAGAAGACTTTTACATAATTTGCATTCATTCATACCGAACACGGAGACAGAAATTGACATTAAGCCATAAAATTTCACTGGTCATTAAGATCATTTAGTTATTTTCATACTTGAGATGATATTTGTTAGGTGGCTTGTAATAATGCACCGTTCACCTTTCTATGCATCATACGCTTGATCCTTCCATTATTCTCGTGTAAATTGCCACTATTACTTCCTTTTCTGTCAGCAAATCCGACGATATTAAATTTGCCGGCATGTAATTGACAGTACCGTGTAATTACGTTATCCTAATATGCTACAGGCATCTATTAATTAATAAACCGCGAAGAAAGAAACATCACACTGTTTTAAAAACGTCTGACAACGTCATTCACCGTTAAGGTGAACTTGTAAATTATAATCAGGCAGCTTTTTAAAACGTGACAATTTTATCTGCTAATATTGTTGATAAGTATAATCATATCAAAATAAGTATGAAAAGTAAGTATGTTCTTTGAAAAGTTTAGGAAAAGACCGGCGCGCTCAAAAATTACCGTAATTACACTTCGCTCGGAGCTTTGAAATTAACATAAAGCGAGTACAGATATAGTTATAATTGCTTCAGATCCTTTTAAAGTATTTTAACGAGTTAATTTGCTGGCCTGCTAGAAAAGGAATAAACTCATTGTTTTTAATTAAAAGTATCTACAATCAAACGTTAAGTATATTAAAAACTCTGCTTTGGTATAAAATCACAATGATTCAGGAAATATTCAATATTGTGTGCTTTTAATGTTTTGCGTTTAGCGACTTGCTTGTTAACTAGTTTTGCAATTACTATTACTCCACCTGATTTAGCTATATAATTGCTAATTTGTAATGTTAATATATCTCGCGTTGGTTAATTATTGTCATATGTTGACAGAGAAATCACGCGAACAGCGCACGATATTTCCGTGCAGACACATTTTATGAATAATGAGAGAAAATTAGTTGTTAATGTCTATCAACGTTAATGTTTATGTTTGTAATTAATTAATTAATAGCCTCATTTTTAGTTTGCATTTTCTCTTCAAGAATGTGGGTGCAGCTGAATAATAAATGAATATTAATATAGTCAATATGAAAATTCTGTATTCAAAATTCAAGTTTGACCCACATCATTGTAATTTATGAATTGTGTGCAAATTATTATATTGTATGCTACACTCCTCTTTCTTAGCTGTTTAGTACGGAAAATTGTGGAGTATAACGGTTATAAATTATAGATAGATTGACAATACAATACAAGTATTTTTAAAGATAATGTTGGAAATATCGATTGTATAGGGAACAAATATTTATGCTTCATATTTCTTTAGGAATTAGTAATGTAACTACTGTTTATAATGTCTAGACTTCACTCTTAAAAGCTTCAAATACTGTTAACAAATGCATAACAAGTCATGATAAGTCAAAACACACAAATGGTAAATCAATATTTGACCTAGAAGATAGTTCTGAATGTATACAACTATGACTTTAAAGAATAAATATGTAAACTTTGTTCAACTAATAACTTACAAAATGATTAATATTCGTCTATGTTTCTAGGTGATGTCCTGAGCGGTGTTTGTTACGTCGGTTTATGGAATGTGGAGGCTTTGGAAACATTTATTCTTATACCACTGTGCATCTACCTCCTACTGGGAATGGTCTTCCTGTTGGCAGGCTTCATTTCCCTCTTCCGAATCCGCACAGTTATGAAGCACGATGGAACCAAGACCGACAAGCTGGAGAAATTGATGATTCGCATTGGAATTTTTTCAGTTCTTTATACAGTCCCTGCTCTCATTATACTCGGCTGTCTCTTTTACGAGATTTTCAATTTTGATGCATGGATGCATACATGGACGAAAGATATGTGTGAAAAGAAATCATTTGCTATACCGTGTCCTATGAAACACGATTATGTGGAAAACCGACCCCTCTTTGTCGTGTTTATAATTAAATATCTCATGTACATGATTGTTGGTATCACATCCAGTGTTTGGATATGGTCCGGCAAGACGATGCACAGTTGGAGGGTTTTCATGAATAGGTTTAGGTTTCGACATAATGAGGCGTATGTTTGATAAACAGAAATAATACCTCATCTCACAGGGACACTTAGCACGTATTTAAATCAAAAATGTGTGAACAAATTTGTTTGTGATGATTTTGTATTTAGTTTTACGACAATTACCACTTTGTATTGTATAAATTTGACTGATTTCCTTTAATTATTTAAGAACTCAATGCTAATTAGTTTTCTTTGTATATCATTGCTTCCTTAAATGTATTTGTGACATTGTTAGTTATATAGTTTTATAATTATGATTGACATTAACTCCGGTTGAATACGTAACTTTAAAAGGGTGCGTGGCTTTCAACCCGCCATTACAAACCTCGACTGAGAAACATACGTATGTATTTCTCCAGTGTTTATATGATGAGATTAAGATTTTAGCCATTGAGATTTTTTGTTTAATTGACAATGCCAGATAAAGCAAATGACTTCAAATAAAAATTAGTTTGGTGTATTAGAAATAGATTAAATTTGTAAAAAGTACGTATATGAATTTGAATATAGTGTATATACACAAGGATGAGATTACGAAATTTACATAAATATTGTAAATATTTAATACTATTTTTGTAAACCTACGTATTCATTTTTGTAAAACATGTACAATTGCTTTCGAGTGTAATTCCCTATAATCATTAATTTTAAACTAAGCGCAATGGGGTTAATGGGGTTGTCACGAAGTCATATGGTCCGCAAGACGCACAAAATTTACTTGATAAGGCATGTCTTCCATATTCGGAATCAAATCACGTCAATTAATCAATTTCTGCATTTGTACAGTAATTTTATCGAACAAAACCTTAAGGAATATATAGGTGCACAATATCTCGTGTGCATTTTAATGCAAAATTGTATCATGTATATACGAAATAATATATTAATGCATTTTCTCTAATGGACGAGTATCTGATAATAAAATTAATTAAACGTGTGATTATACTCTTAATACCCTTTTATTTTAATTTAATCGAAATTCGGAGTTAATGTGATTTTCTTCTGTTTTCTTTAAATCTCATATTAGGTCATTTAATATTTGCTGCGTCTTTGAGCAATCATGGAATCTCGGATAATTACCGTTTAACTAAAGCTCTTTCTAGATTGAACTGGACCTGAACGGACAAAATATCGGATGTGCACCAGGGTTGTTCCCTAACTATTGACATATACGGTGATTGGGCATTGGAAGTGGGGGATCAGATACAAATATAACTGTATGATTGTCTTCCATGCTATAATTATAGTTTCAAGAAAGTTATTGTTCTTGAAAATGAATGATAAACTCAGTACTTACTCATTAAGTAACAACGGTTGCACCAAATGATGTTGATCACTTTATATTCATCTTTTTAGACACACTCACAAATACGTTGTTTTTAGATTTTTTAAAATCTGATATAATTTTTCACAAGTACTTTATTCGAAAGCGAAAATCTCCATAGGATGATATATAAGGTTTGTTCCAGGTAACGATTCTGGAACGGATATTTGGTTACGCGCATTCGCAGCCCCCAAAAACTGAACGGTTTTTGATATGTTTGCATACGCGTCACTTATTGCGCATGCTCGTAACCGAATTACAGTCGCAGAATCGTTGCTTGGATCAAACTTTAAACGCTATCTGATATAACCTACCTGCTACAATTTTTGTCAATATCTCGTAATATGAGGGTTAGATGAAATTTCTTTTCACCATTGCAATAGGGACGAAATTCTACATCCGATGGTATTTCACGATTACCGCTAACCAGCATAACCTAGCCGCTATAGTTTTTTGTGAGTATCTAGTAAAGCATTAGAGTCTGACTAAATTGTTTTTCACCATTGCAAACAAGATGAAATTCTCCAGCGGATAATAAATAAAAGAGATCGCTAACTTATAAGTTAAGGTGTATAATTTTTCGTCAATATCTCGCAAAGTATTAAAGTTACGTGAAACTGCTCTTCACCATCACAATTAAGATAAAAATCTGCATCGGGTGCTAAGGCTAAATTGTACATGGGTGGATGCACGAGACCTAGTCCTACACTAATTCGAGAATCTGCACTAGTGTCCTCGGGGCTAGGAGTTGTATGTAAACTAGCTTTTCGTGAACCTTGACACGGTGAGGGGTTTGTGTACCTCAATGAAGCCTCAAGCTGTACAGGGGAGAGGAAGGTCTTGGTAGGGTCACCCATACCTGGGAGGTATGGGTATCCCCAAACACATCCCGAGAGGCCGACCGAGGACTCTCGCTTTCATCTTCGTCTGACGATACAACCCGCAGGCTAGGGGACCTAATCGTCAAGGAAGACGTTAAAGAACTAACAGGGGATATCTGTGGAGGAAGTAAGGAAGAGGGTGGCAGTGCCCTCAGTGCCTCCCCCACCATCGAACCCACGTGAGAAAGGGATGCGCTCGGACGGTAGCATACCAAAGTCAGGTAAACGGGTGAAGCGGCAGGAAGCTTCACCAAGATCGGACCACAGACACATACGAGGCCGGAGAAGAGGACACACGGACCGACCTATAGTCAGGCAGCCTGAGGCCTTAGAGAAGGGGACGCTCCGGTGGATCCAATCTGTCCTCGAAGACCGGCAAATAACAGCCGAGGTTGGTGGGGCTAAGGCCACAATCACAACAGCGAGGGAAGGCCCACACGGTAGGGTACTATCACTCCTCCTATGGTGCTTTGTGGTCGATGAACTCCTCACCAGACTATGCGATAAGGGATACGGGACATATGGGTATGCAGATGACATTACGATCATAGCGAGGGGCAAATACGATAATATCGTTAGTGCCCGGGTCCAAGAAGCAATCACAATTATTGAAGAATGGTGTTTCTCTGAAGGGTTTTCGATAAACCCAAGGAAAGCAGAATTCATACCATTTACCAATAGGAGTAAATTTGAGCTAGCCTCCATCAAGATGAATGAAGAAGAAGTAGCTCCTACCGGGACGGTAAAATATCTAGAGGTGTCTTCTGACACTAAGCTGCCATAGAATCTGCACCTAGAGGCGACCATCAGCAGGCTATAAGAGCCTTTCTTGTGTGTCGCAACATGTTTGGCCGGGGTTGGGGACTGAGACCAAAGCTGGTACATTAGCTGTACACCGCGGTTATACCCATCGTGTGATATGATGCTCTTGTCTGGTGGCCTAAAACCATGCAGGCTAAAGCCTAAAGCATGCTAAATACCTTGTAAAGGCTGGCATGTCTGGGAACCACGGGGCAATGATGATAACACCAACTGCAGCAATGGAAGTTTTATTGGACCTTCTTCCACTGCACGAGCATATTAAAGTTGAAGGTCCCAAGTGCTCTCAGGATGGGCCTAAAAAGATCATACTGGAGAAACGGGCATGACTCCATTGTGGATCTTACGGATGCGCACTATCCGACATCAGAGTCGGATGATAACTGAAGATATTTTAATAGTAAACGAGATATTTATTAATATTAATAAGAATACAGTGAATAATAATTAACGTTAAGACCCCGTTAAACAAGTGTTGGTCACTCTTCTTCTTCTTGCTCAGCTCACGCGCTTGCTTCTTGGACGGTGCACGCCACTCAATTCAACACACCATATAAGGCGGTTATTGGCAAAGACCGCCAAAGGGCTAACAGACTCTTTAGGAATTGCCAGAAAATTCACAGGTATACGGATGCCTAAGTCACTGCGGAAGGTTCCGGCATCCTTAGAAAGGTGTATCAGGATATTTCTATAGACAATATGCGGGGTGCATATGGTCCTGTGCACGGATAGCCAAATGGCTTTGAGGAAGTTGGACACCCACGGCTTCACGACTAAAAGCGGCGTCTAGAAATGTAAAAACGCCCTCCATGACAGGAAGAAACCATGTTACACTGAAGGAGGGGCCTGGCCATTGCGATATTGTGGGGAATGTCTTGGCAGACAAACTGGCCAAGCAGGCGACTGCAACTCACCCACAAGGGCCTATATTACTATCGCTAACTCAAAGGCCCTTCGTAGAAGAGCCGTGGGGGAATACAGAACTCTCCGCATGCCTGCTTTCAGAAGGCCGCTAGGATGGGGCAAGTGAAAAGGATCATTTCACCCTGCAGCACGGGCGCAAAGGAAATAGTTAACCTGTCGAGAGAGAATTGAGGCTAATTACGGACCTACTCACCAGACATTTCACTGTCAACTATCACTTACACAAAATGGACAGGTCTAGTACGGACAGGTGCAGAAGGCGCGGAGACTTTTAATAGACCACCCAACATCTAATCTGCGTATGCGTCGAACTACAGCTGAATATTCTTGAAAAAAGGTTCTTAGAAGCCTTCAAGTCATGGAATTGTCCCTTAAGGGGCTGCTCAGGTTTTATGACCGCCTTCAGGTAACCTAGGTATCACACAGCTGTGGATATAGACCTAGGTCTATAGTACAAAAGATCTTTTAGGTCAAAGTGTTGAAAGGCCCGGACACTGTCGACCGTGTTAAAAAAAACTACCAATGAGTTGAACAAAAGTAGCGATGCCTAGGCCTATATTAATCGGAGGTTGTTCAGTTACTTTTGGGTTGTTTTTTCGTCAGTTCCGATTAATTTTTGACTGCGGTAGTATCATAGATCGAATAGATCTTCCTCTATTAAGTGAAACATTTTTCACAATACTCTCTATAACGATTCTCGAGAAAATCTCGATTTTCCGAAGTGAGATTTGCAAAGTTCGAAAAATTGCTCAGCAGTACCATAGATTGAAAAACTGTTCTCTATCCAATCAGTTATTACACAGAATTTCATCTCTACTGGTTCCCGAGAATATCGAGATTTTCCGACGCATCCATTTGGAAAATTCGAAACATTATCCAACTTTGTCCACCGTTTTAGGCCATTTCCAATAAATTTACGAATGCAAGGGTAACACAGACAAAAAGAGCAACTCTTCCTTTATCAAATAATATATAATACAGAATTGCATCTTCTGAGGCGTGCTTTTAAAAATCCGAAAAATTGTCCAACTTTGTAGGAAATTTTAGCCCACTTCCAATAAATTTACGCACGCGAGAGTTCGACAGATCGAAAGAGCAACTCTTCTTCTCTATCAAATAAGATTGTATGCAAAATTTCATCTTCTCTGGATCACGAGAAAATCGATATTCTTGGAATTATTTACGAGGGAAGATTAGGCTATTTACAAGGGAACATCTGCAAGGAGTTGCTAGGGATGGAAGGAGGTAGAGGAAATTGCAATTTACAACTTAACTAACTATACACTTAACAACTAAAAAACCCTAAGTCTCTACCGTTATGTGCACAGCGCAACAACTCCGCTTACAATCCGAATACTTTGCAGTTTGTACATTTAAAACATATATACAATAAATTCGACCAAAAATGTTTGCAAAGTTTCATACTTGCATATTGCAATCTCGATACATGGAGAAATGAAATCAATAAAATATTATAATACATTGAGATAGATCTATAATTTTACGGTTTCTCAAAGCAACGTTGTTGGCCATACCTTCAATATTTTGTCGTGCAGTTCAATCGAAGTAGGCAAACGGGCGTCTAATATTTGTGATACTTCGGTATGTCAGACACATATCACGTCTTCATAATAGCGATATTAACAAAGCTAGGTCTTAACCACGAAACGTGCATTATATTTGAATTACTGCGGAATTACTGCGGATTTACCATTAATCGCTATTAGAATAGAATGTTGCATTTCACAGTTCGTACAATATTCCAGTGAAGAAATTATTGTTTACAATTAAGCGATGACTTATTTTCCCAAACTTCTGCCTATGATGTCACAAGATCAATGCTGATTTGTCCAAGTTGCGAAAACATCAATGGACCGACATATGTAACTACTCAAAAATTGATACTGCAACCCAAAAACATCTAAAAACTATCTACTTGTACCTGAAAAATAAATACTGTAATATCTTCTTCACTCACAATCAGTTGCCTGGAAATTTTAATGAAATTTACATCTATCTCTCATGGTATTATAAAACTCCTCAATAAGGTATTTATAATAAAAAATTACAAATGCCACGGTAGAAATTATCTGTAAAGGTCAGGGACGTGCCCCGGGGCCAGGGCCGTAGCCAGAGGATGGCGAAGTAGCGTTAAGGTCTACTTTAAATCATTTAAGCCGTACCTTGAAGAGTGAAATTATTAAATGTCAAACCTTCCTTACAGGATTGATTGCCCTATTTCAAAAAATGTAAGCCCTACTTACAGATCAGTTCTAGCTACAGCCCTGCCTGGAACATATCTTCACCTTCTAACCTCGCATGGAGGGCGAGGTGAAATCAGATGTAATAAAACCAAAATATTGTTCTATAGTTCTATAACGCTCATCACTTTATAATAATTTCCAACGCGTATTCTCATCTGTTTCATCCCAAAAGTAATGTACTCGTCACATCAGTTCTATATCCTACTTTCGTAATTACCTACATATTCTATCTAAAATTGTTTATATTATCATCATATTTACAATATATTTTTCTCTTTCCCCCATCATATCAACCAACACTTAATCATCTAAATAACTTATACAGCAATAATCAGTATATGTATACGTTAATAAATTTTTACTTTTTGCTTTATAACCAGTTTCGCATTGACTAAGCGTGCACTGGTCATTGTTATTGCAATTGAGTTTGCACTAAATTATTAGTTAAAAAAATCATTCACAATTCTAACCGATTAGTGGATGACTAGTAGACAAATTACCACTGATTAGATAAAAAAACCGACACACACGAATTAAATGTCAAAATGCGCGCCAATTGCTGGTGGCGGCTGCTGGTCGGTGGGGTGAGGAATGTCATTAATGTTGGCGGCGGAGTACTTGGCACCTGTGAAAAGCATCTCCGAACCTGGTGGAATATCGCAGTCTGTTGCGAAATAGTTAGCTGACTTGAAGACGTTGCCATTTGTTTTACACGCTGAGTCATTGTCAGCAGAAGCGACCGCCTCTAGATCTGGGTGTACACATCCACCAGATGCGTTATTATTGTGATTAGGAGAAATCGGCAGGTGCGCATCGCGTTGAGTAACACCCCGAAATGTATTGTTGTCGGGAAAGTTGTAGGGATTGTTGGTAAATTCGGTATAGATTGATTGGGGGGCGGTTGGATGGGGAATATCAACAGCGATAGAAGGGTGTCCGGCGGGAAATGTTGGTGCATACAGGACAGGGAAGGTGTGCGTATGTTGGAACGATGATGTGGAAGAAGGACTGACTGAAAGAGCCGGCTGCGGCTGCGGTTGTGTCAGTGTCGGGACCATAGACAGGGGCAATACTTGTGGTTGTGTTTGTAGTTGCGCCAGCGTTGAGGGTGCGCAGGATGAGGTTGCATCAGTCACGACCGTAGGTGGTCCAATTGGTGTGGAAACCATCTATCACATATAGAAGATTAGCAATTATGTGTCAAGAAGAAGTATAAGTTATGAAAGTAAAATTTAATAAATCTGACGGGAATTTTCCAACAATTATTCCACTCCTACCTGTCCCAAATGGGCAAAAAGTGGCGAGTTGATGCTATGAGAAGTAGGTGGTTGTAGGATAATACTGGAGCGCGTAGCGTTTTCAATGTTGTGTTGTGTGACCTGAATAGTGCTTCGTGGAAATTCAGAAGCACATTCTACATTTTCCGAAGGTTCGGGCTGCATGTGCGCCGGAGTAGAAGCTTCCTGGCTTTGCTGCTCTTCTTTAGCATCTTTTTCTTTAAATAGCTCGTCCTTCATTCCAGGAAGGAATTTGTTTATGCGCTCCCATGTAGCACCCCACAGAGCTGGAGAATTTTGAAAAACACCAGCTGATTCCATCACAAGTAACATGTTCTTCAGTGATTCTGGAATGGCTTCGGCAAGCAGGTCACTTTTGTCCGCGTTCATATATCTGTCCATATACTCCAAGATTGTAAGCCATAGCTGGGAGAATGTATCCAGCGACAATAGCGGCGTTAAATGGTGCAAGAACACTTTGGAAAGGACGGTCGCCGCACGCATTCGTGTCTCTTCCATTGCAGCCAAATCTTTCACGTTAGATACTGGTTGAATGAGTTGGTTCAATAATGGGAACAACACACGGCCAAAACAGGCTGCCCATTCGGGCCCCGTGAGCGTTTGTAGGTCGTGGACAAGTAATGCACGCTGCAGGTATGTAATGGCATGCATTCTCACCTAAAAGTTTATAAAATTTTACTTAGATCTATAGAATTCTGCAAGTACGTCTTACTGTACCTCTTTACGTGGATCGCAACATAATCTAGCAATACCCTGAAGCAATGGGCACCATCCATGTGTCCACAGAGAAATCTCATGAGCCAGCTCACCACCTTCTTCCGCCCACCACTTGAAAATTTGAGCAGTGCGTGTATGGAGCGTATGCATTAAATCCAACAACTACAATGCAACACAATTTTAAATTGTTAACATATACATATTTTATTGAAGTCGCTAAATATTGTTATGCTCTTGGAACACTTGAACCAAATGTTAGTATCCTTACTACTTAACAACTTGCCTGGAATGTGACTTGGTGATAAGCCCCAGGTAAAGCTTCTTCATCACTGTTATCTTCATCGGGACTTGAAGCTGGACTACGGGAGACTTTGTGACGCATACGAGAATCATATTTTCGTCTTTTATCTACAAAAGAAAACTGTATCATAAGCTTTCATGAATATAAATAACTACACTGTGGTTGCTTTTTCAACAACAAAAAAAAGCCGCTCGGTTGATTTTAGTACAGAAAAATCAGAAATTTTATGCAGCCAAAAATCATTCCAGTTGAGAAGTTCATTTTCCGTAAAAAATTATCAAAGTTTTCGAAAATCTTAATATAAATTGCGTAAGAGGGCGGTTATTTTACTCTGCGCCGCGAAGAGCATTGAGTTGCGACATATGTACATACGAGTGTATCCAATCAACCCTGAGTGGGCGCAAGCCATGTGGGGCCTGACCACCGCTTGTGCATATTAGGCTACTGTACTAATGTAAAGAAATTTTTGACATTACTGTATCAGGGTAACCACTTTTTTCGCATCATAAAATTCCCTGACTTTTCCCTGATTTCCAGGACATTTTCCCAAATTCTCCCTGACATTTTAATTCTTAATTTGTATATAAAATATATTTCAATATGTAATTCTCAGAATCCAATTTAAACATATTTTATTAATCCAACAGTGTTTTCTTTATCAGTTTTAGATAAAGGCATAACATTTGTTTATATGTAATTTAATTTGCAAACTTTTAAATATATATTCGAATCATTATATTTTTTAGTTTCTCTTATAAAGAGTAGTTATTTTGTAAATTATTATTATTTATTATGGATTGAATTTTGAGGTAAAGAAATTCTTTGAATTTTGTCTGGAAAATGAACTTCTTGGTCAGTTACAGTTAATTTGGAAAGGTTAATAAATGTCTTATAGAAATTAAAAATCTATCAATGGAATAAATTCAGTTCTTAAATATTCTATAAAAGGAAATTTTAAATTAAAAAATATACCCTTTTTTCACTTTCTATAACTATAGATAACTGCTTGTAGCTTGTTTGCAATTAGTATGTTTGTCTGTATTATTTATTGTTCTTATAGTATTAGTGTATTTGTTAATATTGCTGGATCTATAAAAATGTCATCCATTGAATTAAAGCAATTTTTTAAATATCAATAATTTCAAGAAATATATATTTGGTACTCATCAATTCATCTAATATTTTATCACCTGTTATTGGACAAGAAAATTAAGTACAAGATTTTCATAAACAATACAATAGAAAATTGAGCAAGAAAATTGAAACATTTGTTTAGTGGATGACATATAATGTTTCCGACTACAAAAATGATTT
>JAODVP010069804.1:0-33003 GCA_025400035.1 Tetradonia laticeps
TATCATCTCTCAACACTTATCCTTCCTTGTAAATTTCGATCTCCTAGAGTTCGAAATAAGAGAGAATTTGGTTTATTTGACATAACCCAATATAACCTATTAAAACATAACCTTCAAGTTCGTCGTAAAACTTTATATAAACAGTCACTAACAATTTGTGCTTGATCTGAAATTGTTTTTTTCATGGAAATGTATTGTTTTGGACACTTTTGTTTAATTCAAAATCTAAAAATTGTGTTAGAATATGTTAAAATTCCTTAAAATGGCTAAATATGTTTTAAAATATTTAATACGATTTAAAAATATTTAAAATTGTCAAAAATGTCTAAGAAAAAATGTAAAAAGGTTTTTAATTGTACTTGAAATATCTAAAAAAAAAACTAAAAATATTTAATAAGATTTAAAAATGTCCAACAATGTCCAAAAGGAGTCTAAAAACGTTTTTATATGTTTCAAAATGTCTAAAACTGTCTAAAAATGTCTGAAAAGCTCTAAAACAGTCTAAAAATATTTAAATAGCTTTAAAAATGTACAAAAATGCATAAAAAAGGCTTAAAATATTTAATAAGATTCAAAAATATCTAAAAATATTGAAAAATCTCTACATAAAAGGCTAAAAATGTTTTTCAATGGCTTAAATGCCTTAAGCTATTTTTATATGTCTTAAAGTGTTTAAAATAAACACTTCTTTTAAATAAAAGCAATATTTAAATAGTTTTAAAAATCCTAAAAATATCTAAAAATGTTTAAAAGTTAAAAAACTTAAAATTACCTTAAAATATTGTTAAAACTCTTTAAAATGTCTCAAGATGATAAAATGTTCAAAAATATCTCAAAATTTGTAAAACTGTCTAAGAATGCATATAAATGTAACTCAACAAAACATAACCTACCGAAGCATATTACGCAAGAACTTTTATCAAATTCTAACCTTAAAATTTCAACCCGAAAACCATGCAGTAAACGTAATTCCCTCGAGAAGTGATATTACACTCCCTGTGCAATTGCACGCGTTTTCCCAGCGAAGCCGAAAACATATTGTCATCCATTCTCCTTCTGGCAACAGTACTAGCAGTAGCTGCAGCAGGAAATGCCAAATGCGAACCGCGTGCCACTAAAAACTCTCAAATCGAAAACAAGGGAAAATGGAATAAAGGCAAAGGTCAAGAGCTCATCGTGTGCATGCCCGCAACTAATTTTCCTTACCTCTACACCTAAAACAAAGGAAGTTCAACTCTAATGACTCGAATGACTACAGTTACTAGCATTACATAATGATGTGAATGTATTTTTTTACTACACAAATTACTATGTTACTATATACTTAAAAAATAAGTTAATATAGATTACCGTAGGATATGCAAGTTAATACTCGTCATGGTCAAGATCTCTTAACTCAACTCACCAGGTTGTAAGTAACGTGTGACAATTAAATTCTAATGTAATTCTAATTCTACACTGAGTTGAGTTGTAGATACTTAGACACAATTAGCCAGAGGCTTAACGCAAGCATTGCAAAAGTGATTGTTCGTGTTGCTGCACGCTGCTAATTTACAGCTGAGTATGAGCGCATTAATTACGCAGTTTAGCGTTTAATAGGTTTATCACTCGATGCTAATCGAAGTTGTGGTCGGGTTGCTATGAGAAAGGCGCGTGACACGCTGGGAATAATTTATTGAATAATATTATGCACGAATTTCCAGTTACATATTAGAATTTTATTCACCAAACATAATCTTAAGTCTATATAGACAAATAATATATTGATTTGGATCGATTTTTGTGTGTTTTACAATCAATCAATCAGTATATTATCTCATAGGAGATGCGGGTGCACACGTGGCGAAACCAACGTTTCGGGTGTTTGCTTCCTTGGGGGCGGCGAAGGAGCAGCAACGGGGCGGCAAGGGATGATTAATGATGGCATAGTCAACATACACATGCACGTCTCCGAGGAGTTGGTGTTGCTCTGTGGAGGAAATATCAATATACGTCGTCGCTATACATTACAATTGTTTATACCTATGAGGAAATATTGTTTTCTGTGTGAAATTAATTACCCGTCCGTATAAGCTCAAGTTGAATTTGTTTACTTATTTTGTGAATTATTGAGTAAATTTTTTGTATTTTATAATTTGCAACCTCGAGCAGTTAGCTACTTCCTAGCTTACAATTGACAATTTCAGAAATATTAAGTTAACATTTTATATTTATTTATTATTTAATATTGTTAGGTTTTTCAGAAATTTTAAAACATTATTAAATATTTTTAAACATTTAAAGAAATTTAAAAGCTTTTTAAAAGATACTTTTTTCAGACATTTTTTGACATTTAAAACTTATTAAACATTATTAGGCTTTTTTCCATATATTTTCGGAGATTTTAAGCGTTTCTAGACATTTTAAGACATGTGATGGTGTTTTAAAAATTTATAAGGTATTTTAATATATTTTTAAACATTTTAAAAGTTTTTTGATAGTTTATCACTAATGCTCGGAATATATGCAAGCAGAATTATCCAAAATATGCACACGTTTATGCAAATTTTGTGCACGATTTATGCATTAAAAACAAAAAATATGTTCAAAATATGCAGTAAACTGTAGAAATGTATGTATAATATAAATAAATCAAAAACATTTAACAAAAACTAAAGATTTAACCATATTAACGTACATTTTAGGTTTATTTTACAAAATTTAAAAAGAAAATTAGTAAAAAATATATTTCTATAAAGATCTGGGCTTGAACGAATGGGATTGGTCCGTCCAAATATTCTTATATTTTTTTCCTTCTACGTTTTCACTACAAGTTATTCAATATTCACATGATATGGAATTTGGGAGTAGGTATTTCCTTCTACTTTTTTCGACAGTGGTCAAAGAACGATTCTGAAGAATGTTTGAGATACTAAAGAGTTAGTTCAGAAATGGGTTATATGTATGTTTTTGAAATTTATTTTCCATAGAAATAGTGTTATAAACACTTACAGTAATTAAAAAAAATAATTCATAGTAAGTCGTTTGAACGCCGCTATACAGCGCTGCATACCGTGCATAATGACATAATGGCCACTCGCCTACGTTTAGAGACAGTGAATGAAATATGACATCAAGTCAAGTCAAGTACGTTTAGAAGTTTGAAGTCTTTGAAGTTATCCGAGCAATTTCCATAATTAATTTTAGCATTAAAAATTTAATTAAAAATGGTAAAAATATTTCAGATGTAATGTGTAATTAAATTTCATATACCGTATTGGCAATGTAGATATTGGCATGGGTTGTAGCTCACACTACTGTCCTTTCAAATTAATCTCACCGCAATGCATATTGCATATTTTATTGCTTAGTCAAATATTGATTTCGCATGGCGAATAGAACTAGAACTAGCATTCTGACAAAAACTAGGTAGGTACTGAAAAAACATCTGTTCAAAGAACGTTTATGTTTAGTTTTTGTGAAGAGTATTGCCCGTCATAAATAAAACTAAAATATCGAATTTCTCTTATTGTACAGACGTTCTCTGTCATGAATACACAATTTTTAAAAAGTTATGCCTAAATATGCAAGATTTTCTAGTATATGCAAAAATATTGTAGCGAGTCAAAATTATGCAAAATATGCATGAATATGCACTTTGCATGAGCCTTATTTGTATAGATATTTTACGACATTTGAAAGTGCTTTATAAAATTTTAAGGTATTTTAAAATATTTAAAAACATTTTTAGGCTTTTGTTAGCCTTTTTTAAATATTTTATACACGTTTGGACATTTTTAAACCTTATTAAATATGTTTAGGGTTTTTTTTTCAGACATTGTAAGATATTTTAACGCATTTCAATATATTTTAGATCATTTTTAGTATTTTTGCAGATGATTTTTAGAGACTTTTAGAAATGTTTACACATTTTTAGATACTTTTAAACCTTATAAAGTATGTTTAGAATTTTTAAAGATATTTTCAGACATTTTAAGGCGTTACAAAATATTTTAGGGTATTTTGAACTTTATCAACTTTTCCAACGAGTTTTTAGGTTATAAAATACGTAGCATTCAAACTTAGAGAGAACTTTGGTTGTTCGTTAAAGTTAAGTGAGGTTATATTTGGTTAGATTATTATATAAGGTTATGCTACTACCTCATTATTATTATAGATAATAAATATGTCATTGATGTCATATAACTCAAACTGTCAACGTATTTCTTCAACATTATACCTCATTTATTCATCTTCTATACAACCGACTCAAAAATTATCATCATTAAAATGAATGTGGTACACACTCAAGACAACTCCAATGCAGAAGAAATGGTAGAATGGATAAATAATGAAAATGATGAAATAGGACCCGAAAACAGCATACCCAAGACAATATACTTGGAAATTAGGGGTGTGCGCATAACTCCACGTGCATTGATCTTCACGAATCCATTTGAAGGTAAAATCTTTAAAGAGAAAATCGAGATTCGCAATTGTGGGAAGGTACCCGTCACGATCCGACTGTTACAGCCCACATCTTCGGTGGGTAACCTTTTGCTATTTTTGTAATGCTGTACATAACTGTTGAAATATGTTCACTAGGGAGTTACCGTTCCTCTCGTGAAGGAAGGAGTCTTCCTCTGTGCTGGAATGAACATCACGCGTACAGTCACCTACAAAGTACAAATGATGACCTTGATCAAATCATGCACGATTCCCATTTATATCAATGAGGAGCGTGTGAATTATCCTATTACAATGTGGGTATATTTTCAATCTATTTATTTTGTCATAATTCGTGGGATTTTGGTATTTTACTAATTTTTAACAGAGAGATAACACCTGTGATATTGGAGATCAAACCAGATACTCTATTGGATTTCGGGCATGTTGATGCTAGCTGCACGCCCACGAGACGTAAATTGACCTTGGTGAACAAGGACGTGAAGCCTACTCGGTATTTTATTGATTTGGGCCCTAATGATTTACAATTGTCTGTGGAACCATCTCGTGGTGTTGTTATGGTAAGTATAATATTTTATAGAAGATTTACATTGTTGTATATATTGTATACGTCTAACTAGGGAGAAAAAGAAGTTGAATTGACTGTCACAGTAATCTTCCCTGAAGACGGCGAATTCAGAGGTGAATTCTGGATTATATACGACATCCCCACGTATATCAGAATCATAGCTCAAGTTGGTACTGCTGCTATTTTACCTCTATACGTCCCTCGGATACCCAGCTTCACATTTATTCAATTCCCGGTTACCTACTACGGCGCCCCTGTTGTTCGGAATGTTGTCATCCACAATAGCGGAGTAGCACAGTCATTTTTCTCTATCATGGGTGAAATCGCAATGGAGACCTATTCGATAAAGAAGGCACGTGAGGAATACAACGATTATACCTACTTCCAGATATTCCCCGAGGAAGGACGCCTATTGGCGGAAGATATAAGAGTTTTTCAGATGACCTATACTCCAGTGTTGAAGAGAGGAATCCCGAAACAGAACTATCACATGGTCATGATGCAAGTCAAGCGGTTGAATATCAAAGATATTGATGCTACTGAATATGTGGGAGATGTTTTCCAAGATGTTTTGGGGTGTCAGAGCGATAGTAAACTAGACATGCTACAGAAAGGAAGGGTGAATAGTACATCTGCTTGTAAGTCATTCGTCTTCCTTATTTAGTTGATATATAGACATGTTTAGATATTTCTAGACATTTCTAGACATTTCTAGACATTTATAGATATTTCTAGACATTTAAACACTAGCGGCCTTATTCATAAAAATTCAACATTTTAAACATTTGATTAACTTAATCAACTTTTTACATAGGAAAACACTGTATATTTGCTTTTGTTTTTCATGCACGATTTTTAAACAACCTCCACAGGCTGTTTAATGTGGCAGCCATTTAAACACCGATTGAAATAGGTTCATAAGGAAACGCCGTTTATTAATACACACATTTTTAAGTATTGTTTAAAATATTGGAACTTTTAAGCAGGCTGTTCAATATAAATGAATACCAAAATATTTAAACATTATTTAAAGTTAAGTAACGTTTATGAATAAGGCTGTATGTAGTTGTAACTAATCACGATCCCTCTACAACAATGCATCGCACTATCCATGACAATAAAGGATATACGATATGAATATATGAATGAATTTAATTAATTCAAATTCATTCATAAATATTTCCATTTTAGTTGATATTTCCTTTGATTTAACAAAATAGTATACCAATAAAAGAAAATACTTTAAAATATTCGTGGATAATTGGGCTTTCAAAGTCGTCATAATGCATTCATGCTTTAATATCTATACTATAGCATATACTATGACATTTTATATTTTACATTTTAAAATTAAAAATTTTAAGCAATTTGAAGAAGTTTTCAATAGTATGTTATAGTATATTAAAGTATGAGTGGATTATGTGGGCTTTCCAACACGAACGAGCTTACGTTGTTTACAGAAAATTAAAAAGACGCGCGTGTCGGATAATTTATAATTCGCACGTCATGGCATGGTTGATTTTAGTAAATAGTGCACCAATGAAAGAAAAGTATGAGTGGATTATGAAGGATTTCAAACACAACTAAAATGTAAATATTTATGAATTTGAATTTTAATTCATTAAATTCATTCTTAATATTTATATCGTATATCTTTTGTTGTCCTGGATAGTGCGATTCATTGTTGTAGAGCAATCGTGATTGGTTGCAACTAATTTACGTTGTTTACTAAAAAATAAAAAGACGCATATGGCGGATAATTTATAATGCGCACAGCATGGTTGATTTTAGTAAAATAGTGCATCAATGAAAGAAAATATTTGAAAGTACTTTAAGATATTTAAATTTTTAAACATGTTTAAACATTTCAAAACATTTTTAGACTTTTTCGACATGTTTAGATATTGCTAGAGATTTTTAGGACATTTTCCGATATTTTCAAATATTTTCAAACATTTTTAGACATTTTTAAACATTTTCAGACATTTTTAGACATTTTAAAACCATATTATTATTGCCTTTCATTGGTAGAGTATTTTGCTAATATCACGCATACCGTAGCATGCAATCACGATCGCTCTACAACAATGAATCACTGACAACAAAAGATATACTAAATATCGTTCGTGTTTGAGAGCCCTTAATATCCACATGTACTTTAATATTCGATACAGACTTTCTTAAACATATTTTTAGAGATTTTGAGACATTTGTTTATGGTTTTATTTTGTTGATATTTGGATGTATGTAGTTGATAAATTGATGTCTTCCTTATAGTGGAAGATTTCTACGATTCCACTCTACATAGCAACATGGAATCTGAATCGGCGTCAGATGGTCCCACACCTCAACACCTACGTCTATTACTATATGGCGAAGTCGAAGAAGTAGCAGTAACAATAATCCCCGATACCATCAATCTAGTAGATTTAAAAGTAGGTGAAACGATAACCAGAATCCTACGAATCCAGAATAACTGCGGCCAATTACCAATTATCTTTCGTTATCAGAAAATAGCATTTGTCGAAATACAGCCCAGCCGCGGATTCCTGAAACCCTTAGAATCTGTAGAAATTAAAGTACTCATAACCCCACAAAGCTTCGATAGGATAAAAACTAAGATAGTCTTCGATCTGCTTTACTATAAAAACTCTACCGAAGGCTGCAGTCATGACCTAATGGTTCTTAAAAAATACAGAATTCCTTTTACCATGGATGAGAAACTCTTCTCTATTAAGAAAATCCCAGATGCTATTTTAGCTAAAGAATTCGAATTCAAGAAGCCGAATCCACCTCCGAAGTACGCTATCATGGAGAAATTGATGCATAGTGATATTTATATAGGTTTACCAGATGATAGACCTGCTCACAATTTACCGGATTATGAGCGCAGGATATTTAAGACCATCTATGCTGCTATTCCTCGGTACCATTCAAACTTCCGTGGTAAATTTGCTATGACCCCTAGCGACGAGGAATTCAAAAAGATGAGGAATTACTATAATCTGTATATACGAAAGTTTAAGGGTATGAAACCAAAACAAAAAAAGTTTTCTATCAGTATGAATGAAAAATGTGTCCAGTTACGGAAGAAATCAGCCAAGGGAGATCTGTCCCATACTTTGGTAACTACCGAGTTTATTCCATTGACTCCAAGTCAAATGGTTGCGATTGAAATTGAACCACGTAGTCATATTGTGGAGAATGTGGCCTACAACTCGACTTATACCCACACGCTGACTATTAACAACGGAAGCAATTGTTTTCTAAAGATTTACCTTAAAGGAAGCTGTAAAGAATTTGAATTTACAACTGGTTTTAGATACACGATTCGTCCACACACTCGGAGAGAATTCAAGGTCTTAATCAACATCGGAACCCTTCAAAACCACAATTATGACCTTGATGTGATAATTAACAATTGTTTTGTCGTATCTACTACTATACTAGTTCGAGCTTGTCCTCCTCACTTGTCCTTGAGTGAGGAAATAGTCACATTCTACGAAAACGAAGCTCCCAGTAAATTCCTAGAGCTCCATAATATCCTAAACATTGCCATACCCTTCGAATGGAATGTCCCATCGGTATTTAAAGTAGATCCCGTACATGGTGTAGTAGACCCTGGAAGATTTGTCGCTTGTTTGATTAGTTTCGAAGTGGGACTTGCCGAAAATATGGTCTATAACCTAGAAATACATACAGCTAGTAAATACTATAATCTCAAGTGCCTTGTAGAGGGTACCAACTACAAAGTCAAAATACCGAAGACTTTAGCCTTTGACGAATTGGCTGTCAATGTTTCAACGTATAAAATGATTTCGCTTACTAACATGAGTACCCAAAGGCTTCCTTTCCAAGTTTTGCAAGCACAGCTACCGGATGGACTGCGGGTAAAGCCCAGGGAGGGTTTTATCAATCCTTGTAGTATGACTAGATTGACCGTTTGTGCCAATATGCCCCAATTAGGACAATTCAGCACTAGGATTGAGGTGATGATTGCTCATATGAAGAAAATCACGTGTGATGTTACAGGGACCACGTTGTTTCCTGACCTGCAATTCAACCCTGAGATCTTAAGGTTCCGAAAAATGGCTGCGTCTAGTTTCGACATTGCTTGTGTTACTGTTAAGAATGTGTCAAATGTCCAAGGTCTTATCCAGTTTGATACGGAACGGTTTCCGGAGTTAAGCTATTCCGAATTCACCAATTCGGAGTATATGACTAATAAAGATGCTTTGGTGGTGTTACCAGGAGAGGAAAAGAAGTTCGCTATACACTTCTATCCATTCAATCCGTTAGCCACCTCATTTCCCTTACCGATTATCATAAACCGAGTGGGAGCTAATCTGAACAAATCAAAGACTAGTATCATGGCCGTAGCTGTTAAACCCACGGTTAAGGTCCACGCACAGGTGATGAGTTATAAATTGGAGGTTAAAGCATGGAAATATACATTTACTTACTTCCCATTCCATAATTACAAGAATGTGACCCATCATTTAATTGACATCAAGAATCCTGCGAAGGCCTTGTTGACTTTCTGTATACGATTGGATGAGTTGACACACCCATTCGCATTGATATGGCAGGAGGGTGTACATCCTATCTACAATGTATGCTCCCTAGTTGTTGACCTCCAACCAGATGAGCATGTTGTATTTGAAGCTTCTTTTTTACCAACAGCTGCAGGACAGTACACTCTGAAACTCCCAGTATATATCAGGGATGATTTTACCAATGACATGCATAATTACTTTCAATTTGTGGGTTCCTATCCGGAAGCCAGTTATAGATACCCGGAAGATAGTATCCATCTGGGATTTATACCCCTAAGCTTCAGTATTTCAAAGAAAGTAGTAGTAGATATGTTTTACCATCATCCTGATTGTGAGGTAGTAGCCCAACTGACTGATAAACACACAGCAGCAGAGGTGGACTCCACCAAACCTAGGAATATCTCTGGTTATAAAGTGATATCAATTATATTCAGTTCCTACCGGTCCCATCTCCTCAATTGCAAGTTGTTGTTGAGTTGTGAGTGTCCTGGGAACAATTTCGAGATTGATATCTTCGGAGGCAGTGAGAATAACTACTTCACCATACATGCTTGTATTCAATATTTCAAATCTTCAACCTCGATGAGTTTAGAGGCCTTGTTTGAAGCTAACGTTGCTTCCTTGTCTATGTCAACCATAACAGTGCAGAATACTGATAGTGATGAAGTTTTTAAACATACCTATCCGACTGAACTTCCGTACTTTCCAGGAGAGTCAGAACCAGTGCATAATTATATGCAGCACATCGTGGCTATCTTTGAGAAATGGATAATGGAACAGGTATTTTTCGGGGTACGGGCTTATACAATCCCAGATACCATTTGTCTCCCTGATGTGAAGTATTTTGAAAAGCAGGGAAAGCAAGATGCCATTATCAAACTTCCTCTACAACAAATTCTGAATTATTTGTTAGGTCCTGTTACCATGTCCCGCTTTGAAATTAAATATTCGGAGAAGAGACCTATATGGGCAGTGGTTAGGAAGTTCTATAGAGATGTCTTGTATTACCTTTCAAGTCTAGGTTGCTTTGTGAATATGGTAAAATCCGAAAGTCTCCTTACATATGACATGTACAAGGAATGCGTGAAAAGTGCTGGTAAAACTAAGAAACTTTACAGTCGTAGTTCCTTCAATCTTCTGGCGAAGCAAAATTGGTTGGATGTTATCATGCAATGCTATAAGGTCTTGATAAGTAAACGTTCTCTACAGAATTTGAAATTGTCCTCGAATTCGTTAAAATCTATATTCATGAACTCGAAATATGCAAGTTCAAATGACATGATTGTCAACAAACACTGTGGGATATCTATTGCTTCTGTTACGATATTTTCGGAAGAGTCAATTGTCCTTCTAATGTGGGTTAATAGAAACTTCCAAGACTGGAAGGACAAGTTTCCTCTACTTTATACTGGGAACAAGGAAGTACTGTCAGATGCTTATAAATACAAGGTTATTGATAATTTTGATGAAGCTCTGAATGATAGTCTGGGTATCATAGCGTGTTTGCTCGCGTCCTGCCCGTTTTTGGAACCCTATACTATTGGAATCTATGCTCCTGCGATTAATAGAACGGAACGTTTTAACAACGCTTATATTCTGATCAAATTATTGACTCTTCTACAAGTGAGCTTCAGAATGGAACCAGCGGATTTGATTGATCCCAATGTAGTCCACATGATTATGTTCCTCAATTACCTGAATGATTTCCTCGCTCCTGTGAGGGTCAAAGAGACCATTAGCTTCTGCGCCGAGCTGTCACAGTCTGTAAAGGAGCAAATTAACATTTTGAATGAGAACAAGTATAGGATAGTCTACAAGATCATTTTTTTCAATAACGATGATAATTTGTTTTCTGTGGAAGACACACAGATCTCCATAGAGGCTACTAGTGTCCATCGATTGAATATATCATACCACGCGAAGTTTCTTCGAACGCAAAAAACTACTATGTTGCTGAGTGGTGAGACCTTGGGATATCACTTTGCCAACTCAAAGGTTTTCTACCTAGAAGGCACTCCTACAGTTACACTGGAAGTCAGTCCGGCCATGGAGCTTAAAAGTGTCGCTTATAAAATCACCCCTATTACTTTCACCGTCAATAGTCCTTATCCAGGGATTGCAAATTACAGCATCTACTCGATCAGCGACCCATCGCTGGGGATCGATGAAATGGTTGATTCCCTGATACCCTACGACAATTTCCTACAGTCTGGGAGTTTGTTAAGATGTAGACCCACATCGTCCTCGATGGATTCAGACGAAAAGGGTTCAATCGCCGTCTCTGCTGTGCTTTGTAGTATAATCAATACTACCTCAAAACAATGGTGGCTATTTCGGAATAAGAACCTCGGAGATTTTATCGTCATACTGAATATCTCCACAAAACCATTTACGAAAATCAACGTTGTGCACCTAAATATCCCAGACGCATTGAAGAACTTTCCTTGTACGTGTCCCAGGAAGAGACCGGATGTTACTAATGCTAAATGTCCGAGGAATTTCAAGGTTATGATTCCTTCTAAGAACGAGTATCTGTGGAAGTCTGTCATGGACATTTTCTTGAAGGGCCGAGATCCAGAAGAGGCTGAGTTTTGGGAGATTTATGGAGGTGAGCATTTAGTATTAAATATAATTCTGTTTGTACGTTGTCGCATTTATGTTATGTTATAGGAACATCAATTGGTTCACATATAGTGGAACGCATTTTGTATGACTATTCAAAGTTTATCAATGATGATATGGCATACTTTATGAATAAAACTTTTACGTATAATGTGAAGTCGAGAACTTCGAATGCGGTTGCTACGCAAAAAACGAAAACAATCAATGATGAATCTGCCACTACGGAAATTCTGGTGCATTTGAATGAAGTCGTGAAAACTTTTTATTTGATTTTAGAGTCAAATGATAAGAAAGAGACGAGAAATTATAAAGTTCGTGTGAACTATAAATAAATTATTTTATTTCATTTTCTTCCATTTTCCTGTTTCACTTTGTTCGATTTCATTTTATTTTATTTTCTTTTAAGTTCCTAATAATATAACCTAACTTTATTTTAACATATATAACCATAGACCTAACTAAGACACTAACCTTATTTATTCTATTTTATTCTATTTTATTATCCAAAATATCATTGTAATCAATTATTATATAAGAAAACACACATTTTCTTACATAATTGTCTACTTATTTACAGTTTACTTATATACAATCTTCGCACTATAAAACTGGTAATAGAAATCGCTTTCCTCGTTGTCTCTCATTCTCGGTGCATGAACCACTCGAGATTGCAGTTCTTTTAAGGAAACATCAACGTCTTAGCAAAGAGTAATTAAAAGTTTTTATTGTACAAAGTAGGAAACCCAATGGACGAGTCTTTTCTTCTATTATTATATGTCTTAACTACTTTTACGTACTATTAATAACATTTTTGTTTTTATTGTATTCGCGTCAATCAACATATAAGCCTCCAGAAGACGGAACAAAATACGGAAATTGTCGGTATTTTAAGCATCAAATCGTGCGGTACGCAAAGATTTGTCGCTAATTCGGCGCACAATCAGAAATGCGCGTCGAAGCGTGCAGCAATGAACGTGGACGTGTACACGCGAAGTAATTGGCAGTCACCACGCTTAATAATTTAATCAAATGCGATTGAAGGGCGTTTGAATGTGAAAAATACGCCGATCTGTCGGATTCGTCCGTCGTGCTCATGACGACGTCCATATAAATAATCGCGAGTGTGCTCCGCTCCTGGATAGTCTCCTGCAGGTGCAACGAGTGGAAAGTCACCTGTGAAGTTATCACAGTTACAGATTCAAGTAGATATTTTTAATCCAGACTTAAGTATTTATTGGATATACCTGCGTATTTGAACAAAATCATCTGTGATGAATGAAGATTCATCCATTGATTTGATTATTGCTCAATAATAATAACTAAATTAATAAATTAATAACTAAATATAAAGAGTGACAAGTGAAGTGATAGTGAAACGTGGTAATGGATGCCCAACAATTTAAGGAGTTTGGCTACGCCGCCATTGATTTCATTGCGGATTACATCGAGAATAACAGAGAACGGTAAATGTTACAATTACTTATAAATTTCAATTTTAACCAAGTACCACATATAAATTGGAGATTGAATTTGTCACTTATTGTTGTTACTTAATGAATATTGAATTTACCTAATGTATACAGCCTTTCAAAAGTACAAACTGTTGCGAGTGATCTAATAAATGACATTTACCGCAAACAATTAAAACTTCAATTAAGAATTAATCATTTCTGAATAATCTGTGCATAATTTGATTGTGAATGTTTTGCGCAGCAACTCACGTTTTTCCTGTGAATAAATTACACCTAAGTACAAGTAATGTCATAATTTATTAATTACTAAGGCATTTCAGGATCTTTTCATTTCTGATTAACAACTGTATAACTCTACGAATTGACTAAAGTTGTAATTGTAGTTATTTCTCAGAATTTTAATGAAATTACAATTAGCAGAAATATCAGCTAATAACTCAGAATTAGCGTCTATATTTTTCGATAAAAGTTTATATAACTTAATTGTTTGATTAAAATATTGTATTTCTTTTCGCAATAATAAATAATAGTGGTCGAGGATAAATAAAATTAATTATATTTATATTTTGAGTGACTGATAGTGTAATGTCCCGACGTCTTACCGACGTCCAGCCCATGTTTAAACGCCGTCAAACCTGCAATTTCTGTCTTTCCACATTTCTATCTTTATACATTATGTAATTGTTAGATTAAAATTTATTCTTTCTTTGTTTAATAACAAGTTGGCTAAGATTTTCACTAGTTATCCACCTAGAAGGAATTAAAGTTATGTCCCATTCTCCAGCCGTCAAGGAACCAACGTTTTCTGACTTTAAGCAGTACTATGCGGTTTCGTCATCTTTTTAGATTCCCGTCACGGTTATCTTTTGATTTCATTGTGTTATTACTCAAAAGTGAAATTAGCAGCTACATGTTTTGATTAAAATTCATATAATAATAATTTGAGCAGAATCGCTTAATAGCGACTATACAGAAGTGGAGGAAATTAAAATTAATTTGACATGTAATCGACGTTTAAACGATGTCAAATCGACATTTTCTCTCTTAATCAGTAGAAAGAGAAAGTATTTTTTGATAATTATTTGATTAATTTTGCTTCTAAGGAATTAAATGGGTTAAATTAATGATCCGACATTCAACCGACCAGAAACTTACGTTGAAATGACCTCAAACTGACGTTTTCTAACATTTCGCAACATGTTCTACACTTTTATGGATCCCTTATCCATCAATTCAATTCGTTATCGATAGAAAAAAAGAATTAGGGGCATTATTTTTGAATAACATTTTACATTACGGAACAAAACTTACCTGTCATTGCTAAATAACAAGAAGATTACGATTTTCAGTGTATAAGTATTCGTATAACGAATGTTCTAACGTCTAACCGACACGGAACCGACGTTTAACAACGTTGGAGCGAAGTTTTCTGAAGTTACTTATATCAGTACTACGGTTTTTCTTCATCTTCATCGACTTTCACTCGTGATTCCCTTATCACTTCAATTCGTTCGTCAGTGTCATCGATTAAAATTTATCAAAACCCAATTTCCTGTATTTATAATAAATATATAGAATACAAAATAGATTTTGATTAAAGAACAAATTAAACTTATGTTTAATTAACCGACGTCTTCTGTCTATAGACACCACTATAGTACAGTGGTGACGAAATAATGTGAGATAATGGAAACATAAAAAATGATAATCTCAATCAAACCATGACATTATTGAAGTTATTGAAATAAAATAATTTTTCCAGTAATGTGCTGCCTTCGGTCGAACCTGGATATCTCCAACCCCTAATTCCAGACCACATTCCACAACAAGGCGAGCCATGGCAGGACCTGATGAAGGACATGGAACGTGTTATTATGCCCGGAATCACGCACTGGCACTCGCCCAATTTCCACGCGTATTACCCGACCGGGCAGTCATATCCGTCCGTTGTTGCTGAAACTATCACGAGCGGTCTCAGTGTGATTGGATTCAATTGGGTAATGTTCTATAAACACATAAAACTTCTTCATTACATAGAAACTTTTCTATTTTTTTTAAACAGATTGCAAGTCCGGCGTGTACTGAACTCGAGGTTGCTGTAATGAACTGGCTAGGAAAGAGTCTAAACCTCCCCGAAGTATTTCTACCCTCTTCGGAAGGTCCTGGAGGTGGTGTAATACAAGGAAGTGCAAGCGAATGCACATTAATTGGTCTCTATGCTGCAAGAGAGAAATTTGTACATGACTACAAATCCATCATGCCGGACATGTCCGAGTGTGAGCTTAAGTCGAAACTCGTCGCGTACTCTTCCGACCAATCAAACTCATCCATTGAAAAAGCTGGGCTTATAGGGTCTATGATAATGCGCCTCCTGCCTTCAGATGCGGATGGTATCCTACCTCCACATGTGTTGAAGGCTGCTATTTTGAAGGATATAGAAGAAGGTCTCATCCCTTGTTATTGCATCGCGACTTTAGGGACAACACCCACATGTGCATTTGATGATTTGGAGGCCTTAGGCTTGATTTGTAAGGAATTCGGGATATGGATGCATGTAGATGCAGCGTACGCTGGTTCGGCTTTCATTTGTCCTGAGTACCAGCATCATTTAAAGGGAGTGGAGTTGGCTGAGTCCTTCAACTTCAATGCACATAAATGGATGATGGTGACATTTGATTGTAGTGCTTTCTATGTAAAGGACGCCAACTACCTGGTGCAGGCTTTCAATGTACAGAGGTTATATTTAAAACACAAACATCAAGGTCAAGCTCCGGATTATATCCACTGGCAATTGGGACTAGGGAGGAAGTTCCGCGCTTTGAAGCTATGGTTCGTTTTGAGGACTTATGGACTTGAAGGCTTGCAGAAACACATCCGGCAACAGATCCAACTTGCGAGGTACTTCTCCGACTTGGCAGGAGCTGATAAACGATTTGAGGTCTTCTCATGTAGTATGGGACTAGTCTGCTTCAATTTGAGACTTGGAAATGACAAGACCCGTGAATTATATGATAAAATTCTATCCAGGAAGAAGATTTTCATGGTACCTTGTACTATAAAAGGCCGGTATTTGATACGGTTTGTCATCTGTGCCAGAACCACAGAAAGGAAAGACATGGACTTCGCTTGGAAGGAAATTGCACTTTGTGCCCATTTAATTGAAGAGTCTCAACCTTTGAAAATTGAGTCGATTAGTGGTAAAAATGAAATTACCAACATACAAATGGATAATAAGAAGTATGCTGAAGTGGAGAGAACCAAATAATTGTTGTTTGTTATTATTATGTATTAATACGATTATGTGTATATGACGACGTGCCGATGTCTAATAGACGTCCAAGCGACGTCAATCATCTACATTTAGTTAACTATGGGTATTATTAGCTATTGTTTATTATAGCATATATTTTAAATGTAATGGTATAAATCAGTTTTTGAACGTGTTTTTTGTTTGTCAGCAAATTAATAAAGCCGAGTTGCACAAATTCTAGTTGTACTAACATACGCAGCGCACAATGCACGTCGTTACGTTAACAGAAGCAGAACAAGAGCAGAGCAGCGAGTGAGGCTTAATTAAATTTCACTTTCTTCCATCCGCGCGCTCATAAACTTTCTCTAATGATCATGACCTTTATTTCCCATATCACTCACTTTGGAAATGTTGGGAGTCCCGGGCCAAGTTGTAAGTTACCACATCTTGACTGAGCAATGTTGTTTACACTTTGCGTCATTTTCGGCAAGCGAGTGTAGTTAATTAGTTTAATGATCGACAGGTTTTCGGCATTTTTCAATGTAGCTGTGAAAGCCAGACATCCGGAGCATCCACAGCGGACATTAAGAACGCGCGGAAGTGGACAGTATATAAGAAGGTGATGATCGCGGGGCGATCCTTGTGTGTGACCAACCTGCGAAAATGGACGTCGAGGAGTTTCGCGTGTTTGCCAAGGCCGCCGTGGACTACATCGCCGATTACTACGCTACCCTGAGGGACAAGTATGTAGCTGAACAACTTTCAAATATATCTCAAGGTCAAGTTAATAACGAATGTACATTGTTGCAGACCGGTTTTACCAGATGTGCATCCGGGATATATTCGTGACTTGCTCCCTAGTGAGGCACCGGAAAAGGGCGGGCCTTGGGAGGATTTGTTCAGGGAAGTGAATCGTGTTGTAATGCCAGGATTGACACATTGGCAATCGCCCAACTACTATGCCTACTATCCTGCTTCGTACTCGTTCCCGTCGGTTGTAGGGGATTTCATCAGCTCTGGATTAGGAGTCGTTGGGATTAATTGGGTAAGTCGTTTATTTTCTTCTAGTATGTACTTCCAATACCTTCTAGAACTCCTAAATTTTAATATATATATATATCTGAAATACTTGTTGTTCCAAATTCATTAAATATTGCTTAAATAGATTACCGGACCTGCCATCACCGAATTAGAAGTGGTTATGATGGATTGGTTAGGGAAAATGTTGGATTTACCCGAAGACCTTCTCAACTGTTCCGAAGGACCTGGAGGTGGGGTTATCAAGGTAAACTTCATTGTTCATGTTTTAATAACTCAATTCTAATCATATATCCTTTCTCGCATCCAGGGAACAGCAAGTGAAGCTACATTAGTTTGTCTTCTTGCCGCAAAAGAACGCACAGTACGTCGCATCCAAAAACTCCATCCGGACCTCTCCGAATCCGAAATCAAAGGTCGTTTACGTGGATACAGCTCCAACCAATCAAACTCCTCCATAGAGAAAGCTGGCTTAATGGGTTCCATGTCCTTTCATCTTCTAGACTCGGATGATGAAGGACGTCTAAGACCAAATTGCTTAAAATCCGCTATAGAGAAAGACATAGCTGATGGTTTCTTCCCTTGCTACACCGTGGCTACTTTAGGTACTACAGGGACATGTTCCTTTGATGACCTCACTCAATTAGGACCAATTTGTAGTGAGAACCATGTATGGCTCCACATTGATGCTGCATACGCAGGATCAGTCTTCATTCTTCCCGAATATCGCCATTTGAAAAATGGAGTTGAGTATGCTGATTCCTTCAACTTCAACCCACATAAATTCATGTTGATCAACTTCGATTGTTCAGTATTGTGGGTTAAGAACTCCACACACCTCATGAATGCCTTCACCGTGGATAGGGCCTATCTAAAACATGGGTTTGAAGACTCAGCTCCAGAATATCTGCATTGGCAGATCCCATTGGGAAGGAGGTTCCGTGCTTTAAAAATTTGGTTCATGTTACACACTTATGGAGTAGAAGGAGTGAGGAAATATCTCCGTAGACAGATTGAAATGGCGGAGTATTTTGCAAACATGATTGGGAGAGACTCCAGGTTTGAAGTGTGTGTTAATAACGTGGCCTTGGTTTGTTTCCGGGTACGTGGAGCTAATTATCTCACAGAGAGACTCATTGAGAAGCTCCAGGAAAGGAAAAAGATTTATGTTATTGGCTATACCTATAAAGACCAGAAAGTTGTACGGTTCTCAATTAATAGCAATGAAACCAACGAGAAAGACTTGGAATTCGCTTTTGGAGAAATTAAAAAGGAGAGTGAAATTATTCTAGCTGAGCAAAAAGAAAATTCGATTAATGAGGGTTTTGACGAGGTGAATTTACAGCAAAGGAAGTTTGATATACACGTGGAGAATTTCAAAGTGGAATCAAGGGAGTTGATATAAAGTAGTTACATTATTAGTTATATTCTGTTTATAGAGTTAGTGTGTTTACTGTTTACAGTTTAATGATGTAGCAATTAATACAAAGAAATTGTATCTAAACAAAATTTATTTACCTTGTTATATGAATGTCAACATAATTGACGTTTGAATTTCAATGTTGTAATAATTCAATATTCAACAAAATTGTGGGTTAAGGAAATTTTTGTAAGGTATTATTAAAAATGCAGAAATTAAAGAAGCCACTCTTTCAATTTGCACAAAGTGTAAGTCCCTTAATATAAGATTTTTTATAAAAATAGTATAGAAATTCTGTATTATATATTCTAAATATCTTTAGAATGTGCAAACCGTCTTAACGTCAAACCATCGCTGCATCTATCAATCAGTGGTCTGCCGTTCGGATTGCGACAGTAAACCGCCGCCTCCCTTGGAAGTCTGCACTATATCCGAGAACGTGATTGATCCGTGTGCTCCCGAACCTGCGGTGCTTATCGTCGGCGCAGGGCTGGCAGGATTGTCCGCAGCGCATCGACTCAATCAATGCGGCATCAGCAATTTTACCATTCTCGAGGCTACGGATCGGTACATATACTGCCATCTCTATTCTGATATGTCAACTATATTTCGTACCTTTCTATCCAACCCTTCAAATAATTGTTTTCTGTTGTGTTTGTAGACCAGGGGGACGAATCCATTCCTGTTGGCTGGGAGATGTCATTGCTGAAATGGGCGCACATCATATAATCGGGGGTTGTTCGGCAAACCCCGTTTACAATCTCGCATGCCAGGAAGGTTTGCTCACTCCGCCGATTACAAGGTCTAATCATAGTAAAGCTTTGTATTGCACAAGCGAAGGAAGAGCTATTGATATGTCTGTAGCTGTTACTGCTTATCATATCTTTAAGCAGATTGAGCAGGAAGCCGCCATGTTGTTTGCAGTGGGTGCTGGGAAAGAGCATGGGTCTTTGATGAATTTCTTCCGAATGAGGATACAGCAAGAGTTGTATAACTTCCCTGATGAACAGAGATATGATGCCTCGAGAGTTTTATACGGGTTGACGAATGGTTTAAGGACTAAGATTGGGGATGACTTAAGTAGAGTTAGTGCTGATAACTTCGGTAGTTCTGTGTCTATCCCCGGAGGAAGAATAAGGGTTCCTCTTGGATTTGTCGGGGTACTAGCTCCTTTGTTACGTGACCTGCCTGATTGCAGTTTGAAATATTTGAAACCGGTGGCCAATATTAAATATGGAGAAGTTTTGCAAAAGGCTGGAGGTCCTAGAGCAATAGTTACTTGCTGTGATGGCGAAGAGTATTGTGCCGACTATGTAATCATCTCCGTTTCCTTGGGGGTGTTGAAAAATCACGCGGATAAACTTTTCTGCCCTTATTTGTCTCCCGAAAAAATGGAAGCGATCAATAACTTGGGTTTTGGGCATGTTAATAAGATATTCCTAGACTATAACAGACCCTTTTGGGTGTGGCATGAAGGAGGTATTAATTTCGCATGGTCGGCTGATGAACTTAACAATCGTTGTGAATGGATTCGTGGGTTAAGTGCAGTTGAGGAGGTGGAAGGTTCCAAGCATGTTCTATGTGCGTATATTTCGGGGCCCGAGGCTCACGAAATGGAACGAGCTACTGATGAGGAGGTGGCTGAATGTGTGACTAAAGCACTGAGGCAGTTTACAGGCGATGCCTCATTACCCTACCCCACGTCGATTTTAAGGTCTAAATGGTCCTCAGATCCGTATTTCTGTGGCTCTTATAGTTACCTAGGCATTGGGTCTACTGTGGGACATCAGTGTGATCTATCAACACCTTTACCTGCAAATTGTGATGATCCTCCCATTATACTCTTTGCTGGTGAGGCTACATGTCCCGGTCATTTCTCCACTGTACATGGGGCGAGGTTAAGTGGGATTCGGGAAGCAGAGAGGATCATCCAGTTAACGAAGAAGTACAAGGGACCGCCACCGGCTAAAGGTGGACCGCAAATTTAACGATAATATGACCTTGGGTGGAAAATAAAGACCTTTTAGTGCTCTCTACTACTCTAGTTTCTATTTGAACAACAATAAATAAATTGTAACAACTCTGAACATATTCAATTCGTAGATTGGTCCATCTTATTGGTGTCTTGCATAACATATAACATTAGTTTATTAGTTACCATTATGGTTACCATTGTAGTTGCTACCCAAGCCTTCATCAATTGCTAAGGTAACCTCCTTCCAAGACAATTCAATATCCTCAATATCAGTGTACTTGGAGCAAACCGCCATTCGTAGAAAATAGCAATCTCCAATTTTGGATGGAACCATATGAATGACCCCCCGTCCATTGATGCTCTTCAAAAGAGCTTCGTTAGACTCATTACTTCCTTTCAAACGAAAACAGACGAGACCCATAAGGACTTCTTGAGTGACCTCGAATCTTTTATCAGCTTTAACCAAAGCCTCGAAGTGTTTAGCTAACATAATCTGCTTTCGGATGTGTTTCTGGAGATTCTCAATCCCATACAGACGTAAGACAAACCATAATTTTAAAGACCGGAAACGACGGCCTAGAGGAATCTGCCAATGACGATAATCAGGAGCAGAACCTTGTTGGTCATGCTTCAAGTACAATGGATCCACGTTGAAGGCATTCACCAACCATGTAGGGTCTTTTAACCACATAGCCGAACAATCAAAGTTGACCAACATCCATTTATGTGGGTTGAAGTTGAAGGAATCGGCACGGTCGATGCCTTTCATCAGGTACCTATTTTCAGGACAAATGAACGCAGATCCTGCGTAAGCTGCATCAACATGGAGCCATACATTGGTTTCGTTGCAGATGGGACCCATTTCTTCCAAGCAGTCGAAAGTGCACGAGCTTGTTGTACCTAGAGTACACACGGCCTTGGGACATAGAGACAAATATGAGTAACGTCTCAAGGTTGTGTACAATCACAACTTACATAGAATGGAAATAAGCCAGCAGCGATGTCCTCTTTGATCGCCTGCTCGAGCGTGGAACCGCGCAAACGGTTGCCTGCATCAGGCGCAAGTGAGCGCAGGCGCACTCCGCCTAAAAGACCTGCGCGTTCAACCGAAGAATGACTTTGACCTGGAAATCCATAATCACTTGTAATTAAGCTAACATAAATTAAAATTTTAAAATCTTACTTGAACAATATCCAACGAGACGTCCAATAATCTCAGATTCCTTCATTTCGGGGAATTCCTTCTTGATCCTCGCAACTGTACGTGCCTTAGCTCCCAGCAAGGCAACTAAAGTAGCTTCACTAGCAGTCCCTTGGATCACGCCGCCGCCCTTGCCTCCCGAACACGCGAGGAAGTCCTGAGGGAGATCCAGCATCTTGCCTAGCCAATCGAGCACGATCACTTCCAGTTCTGTACATGCTGGGCTTGCAATCTAGAGAATATCCAAAGACTATAGCAAAAATTCTTTATTGACAGACTTTGATTCTATTGTAAATTATTATATTGTAATAGATACCCAGGAAAAGCCAACGCAAGCAATAGAATCACTTAAAATGTCAGCGACTATGGCTGGGTACGAGTTGCCTGTGGGAAAATACGCGTGGAATCTGGGCGAGTGCCAATGAGTCACCTTGGAAAAAAAACGTGAAAAGTAAGGTAAACATTGTTGTATTCTAATTGTATGCATAAATGTCAATAATTATGCATTATATAATGGAAATTGCCGCTAACATTTTATACTTACACCAGGCATGATGACCCGTTCAATGTCGGCCATTACATCTTGCCATTGATCTCCTTGATGAGGTGCAGTGTCAGGAAGCAGTTGACGGAGATATCCAGGTTCGACTGTTGGTAATACCCGTCTAATTTGCAATTATAAGTTAATTAGTGAATGAAGCAATCAGAAATATATAGATTTGTATGTTGATCACTTCATTTTATTTACATAATAAGAATTTTTGAAATTTGAAAGTTCCTAGAAACATTAGATTGGAGTTAGAGGCTATATTTTGAAATCCATTTTATGTCAGTTCCGATTATCAATATTAAACAATTTATACATCTCTTGAAAGAGAATTTAGTAATAAGTGAATTTCAAATTCCAATCCCTCCTGCTCGTTAATTAATTGCAAAATTAGTAAACTTGAACTAATTTGTCTCTTAAATTCGCAGTCCATATTTTGCAGCCAATTTCAAGTCACTTTCGGTTTTCAAAATTAAACAAATCATTCATCATTACAAAAAAGTTTTTTTTTTCTTTTTTTTTTTTGGTAGCAGGTAAACCTTAAATTCCAATGCCTCGTGCTCTTTAATTAAATTCAATTTTATTAAACTTTAACAAAATTATCTTTTAAAGTTACCATCTTAGTTTAGAGGCAATTAGAAGTTACTTTCGGTTATCATGATTAAACAAGTCACACATCATTAGAAAGATAATTTATTCCTTTTTGTAATATGTAAACTTTAAGTTCCAAAGTCTAGTGCTCTTTAAGTAAATTCAAAATTAGTAACCTTGAACTAATTTGTCTGTAAAATTCGCAAGCTACATTTTGGAGTCAATTTTAAAGCACTTCCGGATAGCATAATTAAACCTACACATTGGACAGAGAATTTATTATTATGGGTAATAGATAAATCTCAAATTATAGTACTTTTCGTACTCTTTAAATAAAAAGAAAATTAGTAAACATCGTGTAATTTGTTGTAAATGTGCAGTCTATATTTTGGAGTCAATTTTAAGTCACTTCCGATTATCATAATTAAACACGTAATACATCATTACTAAGATAATTTATTCCTCTTTCTATTATAAAAATTTCAAATTTATGCGTCGTACTCTTCAAGTAAATTCAAAATTAGTAAACTTTGACTAATTTGTCTCTTAAATTCGTAATCTATATTTTGAAGTTAATTCTAAGTCACTTCCAGTTATTAAAACTAAGTAATTGATATGTCATTGTAAAGAGAATTTATTCTTCTTTATAATAGGTTAGCTTGCACTTTCCATTTTACAATCTATAGTTTGGAGTTAACTTTAATTCAATAGAAAGAGAATGTATTCTTCTTTGTAGTATGTAAACTTCAAATTCCAATGCCTGGTGCTCTTTAATTAAATTCAAAATTAGTAAACTTCAACTAATTTGTCTCTTAAAGTTACAATCTACAATTTGGAGTCAATTTTAAGTCAGTTCAGGATATTAAAATTAAACAACTCATGCATCTTTAGAAAGAGAATTTATTATTCTTGGTAATAGATAAACTTCAAATTTTGCCTTGTACTTTTTAAGTAAATTCAAAATTAATAAACTTCCACTAATGTATCCCTTAAATTCGTGGTCTATATTTTGGAGACATTTTTAAAGACATTTCCGGTTATCAAAATTTAACAAGTGATTAGAAAATTAAATTGAAAACTACTACATTTTTTAAATTTAATTTACAGTCTGTAATTAACTCCTACAGTTAATTTAAAATCACTTTGTATTATAAAAATTAAACAAATCATACGATATAGCCATAAAATCAAAAATCAAAAATGATTTTATTCAACGCAATTAAAACACGTATGTTTTCATGTGTCTAAATAAATTAACAAGAAAAACATTTGTTTGCACTCAAGAGTGTGAGATTTGTAATTCATTCTAGTATATATAATTAAATTGCTACTCTTAAGCAAGCAAAACAAATAAATATTGCATTCCACAAGTTAAGTCAGAAAAATCAGCAAGTCAGCAATGTAAATAATAAAATATACGTAACTTGAGATCGTATTTCATAATTTTATAATTTAACACGAACATACCAAGCTAAACGTAAAAGTTGATGTCGTGGATACATTTTCATTGTCATTCAAAGAAATAAAAGTCTTTGTTAGCGCAATAACACTTTATGCGATAATTAAACCTGTTGTTGGACCTAATGTGTGCAATATGTACAAACAGCGGTCATGCGAGAAACAACTGATTGTGAGTTTATTGCAAGTGACTTTGGCTTGAAAGTTAGGTAAGTTCAGTTAAGTAAGTTGAGTAAGTTGGGTAAGTTGGGTTCAGTTAAGATCGACGATTTATATCAAGGATATTGCGCGTTTTTCTAACCAGTGACCTAGATATATTGCATGTTGCAGTGAAGTTAATAGTGCAATTGGTCAATAATTCAAATTAGATTGTATTGAACAACTATACTTTGATTAAGCATAAATTTAATTTTAATTACAAATTTACCACACAATATTTTCTAATAAACTAGAATTGATTGTTAATTACCTGTCACGAATATTCTCCAAATAGTTGGTCACGTAGTCAATCATTGCTTTGGCAAAGTCTTTAAACTCAGGAGCTTCCATTTCTGAATAATTAATTAATTAATTTACTGTTCCGAATTAATAAAGATTTAATTTAGTTGTTGACATGTTGTATAAAAATATTGCAGAATTTACATTAATTTTGAATTTTAGGTATAAATCTTGATAAAGTTTTTAGTAGATAAATTTATAATTAGTAACGGAATTAAACAGTGAATCATGCCGAATCCAAAAAAGGTAAAAAGGCAGTTAAAGTGCAAGTTAGTACATGCTATGTGAGATCTAAAACAAACTAATTCCGTTGAAAAACTCTAGAAAAATCAAGTTACATATGTTCTTTTAAAATTAGTGAAATATCGTTTTTTTAACCACATTTTAAAATTCTCTGTATTAGAATGAAATTCATTTAGGTCTCACTTATTCAATAATGGTAAATATATATTTATATGATAATGCTTAATGAAATAAAGTGGAGATCGAGATAAATTAAATGGAATTTAGACATATAAGTTGACCAAAGTGATAATGTGAAATTGGATGATTAGATGATGTAAAATAACTTGTACCATTGAAAGGAATATGAGCCTGTTTTGATTGATAACTCATTTCTCATTTGACACGCGAATTAATTGAATTAAAGTCGACCCGCTGATATGAGTAAGAAGAGTTAATCGATTAGTATTAAGCAAATAAATAAATTTATTTACAATTAGTGAATATTCTAATTTGAGATTGAAAGAAGTTACAATATAGCATACAATTAATAATATTTCTTTGTTTCTTTATAGGAAAAAAAAAGATTGAAGAAGAATTTGAATAATTATGATTAATCAAAAAATAGTGAAAATATACGCAATAAGTCAAAACATAAATATATTGACAAAACAAATTTAAATCTGCTACTTCAATATATCTATTACAAATCAATATTATAATAATGATTAAAAAATGTTTACTGAGGAAAACTAATTGTTGGTTCATTAAAATCTCGTACTAAAACCGTCGTGCACCCATAGTGACTTAATAAGGAGGCACTAACTATACGCAATGTCATTCTATTCTAATTTCTAAAATACGTTTGTTTGGCCAATATAAATTTCGTTGAATAAATAAACTTCATAGGTTTTATATGAATTTTAAGGGTCTTTTTTATAAATATTTTTTTATATAGTTGATAAATGAACTTATTTTAGAAGAACAAATAATATTAACTTTTCTAAGAAGTGAAAAATATGTTTAATTTTAGAATGTAAATATTTTTGAAGGAATGTTATTATATAAAGTAATATTAAGAATATTAATAATATTAAATTAGTCTTAATCAAATTAAAAATTAAGTAGCAAATTTACATATAATCAATTCCAAATTAATTATATTATCAATGAAAAGATTTGCTGTATATCAATATATTAAAATTATTACTAACATGATTGTTGTTTTTTTTAAATAATTTTTTTTTTAAATAATTTATTCTATTTATTAGTGAATATTCATAAAATGTTGATAATTGTAGAATTTTTGGATTTACGAAATTTAGGAAGATTGTTGAATTCTTACATTCTTGGTATAAAGCAGAAAATTATCAATTTTTTAATAACCATTTTTGTAATAACTATTTATATTGAAGAATTGAGATAAATTTAACACTGATCTTAAAATATTAATTATTGCTTGAAATTCAAATGATTTCGAATTGCTTTCTTCTTTATATCTTCGGGAAATAACAAAATTCCATTCTACAAGTTACGCAAATTAACAAGTTAAATGAGTAATGCATAATTAATTTATATTTAAATTAATAAATAAATCGCTAGTTAATTGTAAATGAATGTTTAAATGAAATAACTTATACCGTGATGAATGTTAAGTGAAAGTTAAAATTATTTTTAGTATCTAACCATTACCATTAGTAAATTTCAGATTGTTAAAGTCCTTAACCAAATCCTTTTGTCTATCACCCATTCTTCCAAATAAGTAGGTGTACTAACAATAAGTAGATATCTAATTAATTAAATCCTTAAATAATTAAGTATTTCTAGAAGCAGAATTTATGTGGAGGTTAGAAAATGCCCAAACCAATCAAGTATCCACTAAATTCAGTTCTAAAAGTTAAAATTTCTACTTGTAGATAGAAGATCAAGAAGTTTTCGTATCACTCACTTGAGTTTAAACAATACTTGTATTTAATACCTGTCGATTACACTTAATACTTTGTATTTATATTTCTTTAGTTATTTGATGTTAAATAACAATACACAAAGAGAACTTTTCGTCTAAAATCGTTTTAAACTGCTTTCAATCGATTTAAATTAGTTTAAAGTGGTTTAATTCGGTTTATATGCTATCAAATTTAAATTATATTATTATTATGAATAATTTGAAGTCAATTTGAAGAGTTGTTGAGTGCACAATAATCGCCGAACCAGTAAGCCCCAAATGCCCCGCGCGCGTTTTAAATCCCTGTGAGCGCACAGACCGCGTCCGCGCGTTGCGACCTGCGGCCAGAGCCAGTTGCAGTAACAGAAGGAAGCGGCCTGCTGCCTGTCCAAGAAGGGGAAAACCAAATCACTAGTCGCGTAGATACTACACTGGATACTACTAGCATGGCTATGTGTTATCGATCACATCAGTGAAGCAATAAACTTCCACGAAGACCAAAACTTTTACTTGCTAATCGCAGTAATCATATTAAATTCACATTAACATAGTCAATTAACAGAGGCAATTAACATGAACTAATAGACTAGTTTATTATAGATATATAGAAACTGGAAACGACAGAGAGATACAAAGTACATAGTAGATTGTGCTAAGGTGAAGTTCATTATGAATGTGTAGATCTGGTATTATAGATATATAAATGACGTCCTAGCACAAAAGTATTAATGATAAATGATGAATGATGAATGATGAATAAATACTTCTTATCTTCGTTAGGAATGATAAGGGTCATTTGTTGTTAATATTATTGGGAATACATATTATTATTGTTGATTGAATTATTGTTAATTCATGAGTTCGTTAAACCAAATTATTCCTCTTCTTTTTAACGAATCTTTTGTAAACATTTCATGAATCGGTGAGATATATAAGAATCACAATCACAATATAACGTTTAGCCAAATTACAGTGAGTCATTTATTTTGTGTAATTATGTGTAATTATAATAATTGCAGTTCTGTACTTCACCAATTAAAAGGAATACCCTTTTCCATATCAAAATAGCAAAATCCCAAAACTTAGATTCATCAGCAAAATACTAACATTTTAATTAACTTGAATTAATTGCACTAGATTTAACCAAAGAGCAAAATCAGGTCTATTTATTTTAATTGAGTAAAATCAGAAAATGTTTTCACCGTTTATTGGAGTCAGTTTATTTTAAGTTTTCGGGACATCCCAGTTATAATTTCAACTGTGCTTGGTGATTAATAAAAGGATCATAATCCAGATGTTTGTAGATAAATAAAGAAAGATTCACAAATTGAATGGGAAAAAGGAATTCCCCAGGAATGTTAAAAAAACATAATATAAAAGTGGATTCCTTCGGATAAGGTTCTAACTAAGAAACACTAACCATTCAATTAATTTGAAATTTTCATTTGATTTTGTTCATAATATATTTTAGGTTGCCACAAATTTTTCGGATTTATTTCAGTGTAGCATTAGTCCAAACGAAAAATCCGGTTGATTGATGTTAACTGAGTAAAATCAGAAAATGTTTGTGATTTTATTGCAACTGAAATTATATACCTCAGAAAACATCCCGAATCAAATAAGTTTAAAGGGGATATGCCGATCCGAAACTCTTTATGTCAGTGATGTGTGCCTACTTCAAGAATAGTTATAAGAGGAGCGCTTAATTTCTAAAACTTAACTATTATTTTGTCGTTAGTTGGCGTAACTCCATTCCGTTTTATGTTTACCAAATTGCTTATTCAAACGAAATGTTCTCTCTAATTATGTACTAAAAATGCTACTTTACTCGCATTCGCCTGCACCTAATGAATTACCTTATTTGTCACTACCGATTTTAATTACATAATTATACCATTAAGACAAAAATAAACTGGAAAATAAACTAGTATACATTGTATAAATTTAAGACATGTTGTACGCATTTAAGGCAAACTTTAAATGAAAGGGCGAAGTAGGAAATAGCAGCAAACAAGATTATGATGTAATAATCACTTGGAAATGATCCTGCAGCGCTGTTGAATAGCACTAAATCATATTCCGTCGTCTGCTGTGTAATCAATCTCCTATCACATTCAAGCACTACACGAATATTCAATTTGTATCAATACAGGCTGTTCTATAAACTTTGTAATTTCTTTTTATATTCATTCACTTATTTTCTATTCTATATACAATTGTAATTTGTTTTGTGTGAAGTTTTTAGGTTTATAAAATAGATTTTTTTTAGTTAAGTTAATATTTAAGATTTAGAAATCGGAATATTTCATGTAATTGAGTTAAATCTGTGCCTGTTGCTCTCGACCAGCATTGTTCCTGTGCAGTGGAGTATGTAATGGTGGCAGAGCTTTCCTGCTAACGTACTTTGCTTTGACTGCTCTGGCGCTTTAGGCTTTCAATTTTGATTGCCCTCGTCTCTATCCCTGTCCCTGTTGTACAGCTTCCTACGTTTCTGCCCCACTAGCCTGCTGTAGGCTTTTGTGCAGGAAATTGCAGGCTAGGCAGGTTGCCATGACTACTAGCTGACTACGGAGTGGAAGAGTAATAAATATGGAGCTCTTCAACACTTTATCAGGATCATGAAATAGTAGAAAGAGAGAATATTGGAATAAAAGGATAAAAAGACGGTTTACATGTGAAAACATCTATATAACGAATTACTTTATTTATTTCTTTTTATTATCTATACTAATAATTTACAACAATCCCACTTTAAATTTAGGCAAAACCACGATCCAATTAATGTTTATCTACAAATATTTGGCACATTCATAACAATGAATTGTTCAAAATCCTCTATGTATTTCCTATTATTTCCTAATACACCTTAAAAACTAACTTTTTAAATGTGTGTGCTTTAGATTATTTATCCTTTACAATGCGTATCATAAAATCTATAGTGATAAGTATGAAATTGTAACTTTAAAATACTTAATGTCTAAGAAATACATACTGGAAATTCAATTAGTTTCATTTCGTACTTAGGTAGTCTCATTATATTGAACTAAAGTTTTATTACATAGATGTGTATCAGTGGTAAATTTCAGTAAGTTAATATTTGCGATTGATATGCATGCTGTACTTTTTATTTTCCGACGACACAGTAAAATTTTTGCTTTAAATGTTTACAAAATCTACAATAATGAATATTTTCAAAAACTGCTAGGAAATCTAAAGCAAATTATGAAATTATTTACCATGTCCGTTTCGTCTTGAGTAAATCTAGAGCTGCAGTTAAATGTTTGTTAATTGGCAGGAACATGCAGAAAGCAGCTTGTCTGATTGTGAGTCAAAAGTTATAGTAATTACAAATCCCAATATAGTAGAACCAAGTAATTCAATAACTTAGTACTACCATTGATTGAATCCAAATGAAGTTCATGAAATATCACGTAAATGAGTTAAATGTCCATTGTTTTTATTTTTTAATGAAATCTTCATCACAGTAGGCTTGCTAATCGTGCAACGTCACTACAAACCATGTCAGTTTTGAAACACCTTTCAATAACATAACATAGTCATATAGTCTAAGCAAAATTTTTCATGATGCAAAATTATCGCGTGTAATGCCTGCGCGGTGGTTTTGATACGAGAGACTATGGGTTATCTACTTCCTACGCTGGCGGCGTTTCTACTTAACGCTTGCGGTTTCCTAATCTTCCACGACGCCAGCAAAGCGGGATGCGAACCCCTAGTCTCATCGCTCCTATTCCTCTTCGGTCTCTTCCTGCTACTATGGGACCTCCGCCTCTTTCCAGCCAGTCTACGGTCTCCTCTTCGATTCGGAGCCGTGGTTATGCACGTATGTATAAACAAAACTATCTATTAAAAACTAACAACCGATGTTCTAGTTCTTCATCTCTGCATTTGTAATGGAACATTTAATGAACGACTTTTGGTTCCCGCTGGAATCGACAATATTTCTCTTCCTTCCGAAAATATCGGAATATGAGAGAAGCTTCCTGAAAGGAATTGGGGTGAACTCGTGTGGTTTCCTAACATTCCTGAAGGCGGAGTTTTCGCATGTCCTTGCTAGCTATATGCTTTCTATTTTCTTCCTAATCTCAGTGTTCCATGCCACACGATTAATCGATCTTCGTCTTCTATTCAGGTGCGTAAAAATATTTGTCGTCTTGTCTTCCATTTCAGTATGCTCGATGAATTTCTGGTGAACAGAACCGAAGGGTCGTTCTGTAACTATGTTGCAATTTCCATGCGCATTGCAGGTGTGGTGCAGATGTTTTCGTCGAGGATATAATGCATCGTATACGCAAACGCTCTCGAAAGGTTTACAAAAAGTTATATAAACGCATGGTGAGATTCCAGGAGAAGTGCAGTTGTATTGTCGACACCAGCAGGGCCTCAAGGCACAAAGGCTAGGATTAAGGTCACCAGTTGCGACGTACTGCCCAAAGGCGCAAAATTTGATTGCTTTATTAGATTTCTGTAACCGATTTTCGATATTTAGAATATTAAGTGGTGTATCGATGTAAGAGGAAGCAATAAATTCATTTGCATCTTTTTTATGGTTCTGTATTTTTTTACGGTATTTATCATCGCACAGGAAAAAGCAAGGCAGGTGACTCAAAATTAATTAGAAGTGCGTTAAAATAGCGCTTAAAGTTTTGCAAATTTGCACATTGCACAAGATTGATCACGCAATGTTAATAGTCGGACTCGGTTGTGACGTAGACCTGTGCTCCTACACACAAGGATCATAGACAGCGCGGGCTGCGCTGTTCACTGACACTAACGCAAAAATAATTTTATTGAGTCAAACTGTGACGTCACTCTTAACAGATATTTGCATATAAGTGATCAATCCTGTAAGCGGGCCAGATACCGGAAGCAGAGAGATTCCTCTATAGTTGTAGATGTCCGTCTTGTCACCCTTTTTATGTAGAGGGTGAATTAGAGCACATTTCCACTCATCTGGTATGCGCTCTGTTGTCCATATATCTGAAATTATGTCATAAATTTTCTGTGTCAGTGTAGGGTCATTAAGCTTTCAAAGTTCCGCGATGATGCCATCTTCTCCTGGTGCCTTATTGTTTTTGAGCTGCTTGATTATCTCGGTAATTTCTAAGATATCGGACTTTGTGAGACTGGGTGTGTGGATACCGGTGGTGAGAAGTCAAGTTTTTCTTGAGGTGGT
>JAODVP010069805.1:0-13970 GCA_025400035.1 Tetradonia laticeps
TATATTTTTTCCACTGTGTTCCACTAATTCTGCCATATAAGTTAATTATCTGTTAGATATGATCTTTGCCTCGTAGTGATCTGTTCTGAGCCAATGTATATATTGTTGCCTACATGATATGACAGTTTATGCCTTTATTTTTCTTTATCCCCAGTATAGAACTTTAATATTTTATTTACTCACTAAAAGCCTTTCCCTTCATCCCTCTACCAACTCTCCCTCCTCCACCTCTAGTACCTTCCTTCCCTTACCCCAGTTTACACCATGACACTGCCCTCTTCCCCGACGTCCTTTATACGGTCCACTCAATCTCTCCCTCGTTCTCCCCCTTCATCCCCATCTCTCCCTCCACCAGATGTCCGACTATATACTACGATTTATTATCGAATCTTTGGCATATTTATTCATATTACTTACAATTTGAGAAACAATGGCTTGTAATACGTTTTTCAGTATTATTATAGGCAAGATCCTTTTCCTTGCACCATTCTTATTTGGGATATTTGCTTCATCTCCTTGATTCTACTACTTTGGTTCCGAAGTTAATATTCTTAGATTATAAAAGTATTTACCTTTTCCTGACTGTGATTAATTTTAAACAAAAATATCCTGAGTTGTTTTTTCTTCGTTGTTAATCATTGAGAACATAAAATTACATATATTGGTGGAGGTGCGTTTAAATTGAAACTGAAAAACTGACAGTTTTTCTAATGATTTATGCCCAAGGATCGTAGACAGCGGAGCGGCCGCTACGCTGATTTATGTCAATTTACTAATGACAACCTAAATTACAAATATTCACGACGTCTACCACAGCCACCTGAGAAGGCTACACTAAGATATAATTAATGTTTTAAAAGAAAAGAAAAGGTATAAAGTCATAATAAAACTAACAAAATAATTCTAAATCGTTACCAAAACAAATTAACTGTTCTTAGGTGACAAAAACGTATGCCTGTCAAGCCTTTGTGCAGATATTTGCTCATTTTTTGCAAATGGTAGACCCCACACGGCTCGAATCTAAACCGTCCTCGAATCCATCTGAAGCTTCACTGAAAATTTGATTTAAATTGGTTTGTGCGTTCTGGAGTTATAGCACCAGGAAGGAAAACCCGACTTATTTTTATATTATGGATTATAATTTAATTCTTATATGGTAATATGGGTTGCCTATGTATAAACTCAGAATAGTTTGGTATTGTGGATATCGGTTTCGAATTGTCGCTTTCTTTATAGGAAAGACATAGTATAACCTAACAATTTGAATACAACCGGGACACAAGCTTTATATTTTTTATTATTTGTAAAAGCCGGTGTTTCTTTGGATCTCCACAAAAATATTGTTCCTTATTCTTCAATGATGGAGCGTCCAGCAGAGTTTTCGGACTAAACAGTACGGTTTGCAGTCGCTCAGTGGCCTCTCGGTCTTTTAAGCACCCTCGGCATGTTGGTTCTTTCCTTAGCCGCTGTTCGTAGTCATGCTCATTCAATTTCCAGTGTGTCGTTGTGAGTCTCCTTGTGAGCTGTGTCCTTCCTGATTTATCTATCAATGCCTTGTTAGTTCTGCTGGAAGTGCCCACCAGAAACAACTTGGTATGGCGAGTTTTCTTCTCCAGCGGTTCTAGTCTGCTGCCGTAAGTTGAAGTATTCTTCAATTACTTACACTGGGGAGAATATGTAAGGTTGATCGTCGTCCATGTGTCTCTATTTCTTAGCTAGCTTATCCGCCAGTTTATGTCTTACATTGCCAATACCTTTAGGGTGCCAGAGCAGGGCAATGATGCAGCGTTTTACAAGTTTGGAACTAATGCGCTTGTGTCGTTGAGTACATTTAGAGTCATCATGCTGCTATCGGGCTGCTCATTAGTGCCGATTATGCTATCTACAGTGCACAGTTTTCTAGAGCTGCCTATGCCTAAAAAACTGTTGTATCACATACTAAACTTATGAAACACCATTTTCTGCATGAAGGTTTGACCTTGCTTTCCTTTTTGGGAGTGTTGCCGTGTAGTGCATCTGAATGGGTAGTTTCTTATGGTGACCCGATTTTGTTTCCAAGATAGCGTTTGGATTGGGTGGTCTAAAAGTTACATGTGTATAGAAATGTGCAGGGGTGCACAGTGCAGCAGTGTGTCGTGTTCTTATTAATCCTACTATTATCTCTGTAAATATTTGAATCTTGGCTAGTTTATATTTGTTTTGCTGATTGTTGAATGGCCCGATGCCACTTCTCCATACATCACGATTGGTGATAATTGCTGTGATGAGTATTCCCAGTGATAAGCGTCATGTTTTACATGCCAGGCAAATAGTGCTTTTGTGACTTTTTCAGGAATATGTTCTATGTAGTATTAGAATGACCACCTGGTATCTAAATATACCCCAATGTATTTGGCGTTCTTGCTCATGATCAGCTTGGTCCCGCAATAGCTAAGTCCTTAAATTTATATTTTCCTAGCGAACGGTATCATTGCTGTATTTCCTAGGTTCATCTATAGTAGACTATCAATGATCAGCAGCAGACACCACAGAACGAGTAATAAATGCGTACATTCCCCTATGAATTTTGCCTTCAGTGCGTAGCAGCAGCGCATTGATTTATTTTGTTACGGTATCTTCAATTTATTTTGTTGAGCTTCTGTGATGGTTTGAAATAACGTGTTGGCAAAAGCACCAGTTATGTTTAAAAAAAGGTGCTAACAGTTCTCTGTCTTGCTTTGCTTTTTCGCAGATACAAAGATCTACGGCAAAGAGCCGCGAACCTGTAACTATGACCCCTGTCAAGAAGAACTAGAAGCAGCAACCGGAACTGGCCAAGAACACCGCGGAACTGATATGAGCCGGAGTTGTTTGCGACAAAAGTCTTTGGGTCCCTTTCTTCTTGCATCTGCTGTGTCTCCTCCGCGTACCTATTCGTGTGATCAGCAAGGGCACCTTTTCCTAGGATCGTTCGTCCATCAAGATGATGACCTGAGTTGAGAACCGTAATGGGGTCCTTCTTCGAGGTCAGTATACTCCACGTGTTAGTGTCAATATCATACTGCACTTATGCCATCTTAAGGACATTTTCCGATTCCATTGCTGCTTCCGGAATCCAGGTGACTGTCGAAGCTGAGGTAATTTTTCCGCGTTTTGGCCGCCTCCCTGTACTGCTTGTCCTTACGTTTCTGTGCCGCGGATCGCAGTTGCTTCACACCCTTTAGGATGGCTATTGAGTTCTCCTTGAAGCACCCTGGCAAGAACCCTTGCCCTTTCGTAGCCTTTGGAGCAAAGCATCGGTTGATGGTACGGGATTTCCAGACCTGCCCGGAGAAACTATTCTAGTTATATTAGGTTTCGGTCTGTCCAGTATGGTTGTACCTACCAGGGACAGCACCCTTTGTATAGCATTCGGGTTCATTCTCCTCCACATTCAAGCCCCCACCACGTCAAGGTCGCGGGCCGGATTTAAGAGGATTGTGTTTGATTATGGAGGGTAGTAATCTGTTTTGTATACAATTCAACACACCCCAAAGATGTCTATATTAAATTAATATTAGTAATTCTACTTTTCATACGGTTTTATGCTTCATATATGGAAGCAAATTTTTTGATCATTTCTTGTACACAGTTCAGGTGTGCATGTCCGTCTATGAAATCGCATTAAAACATATCAAACAAGGCAAGCTCTGCGCTAAAACTGTATAAAACGCGCTATTAAATACAAAAAATTATTGTCTCATAGCTTAAGAGAGAGTTTCCTGCAGTTACTTTAATCTGAAAATGGTGTTGTTTCTTTACCGGTCCCCGTAAAGTGACATTTTTTTCAAAAATTCCTTATTTTTAACTGGTAGCTTCACTGGAAGGTAAGCCTGAAATGGTAGCATAAAAGTATGTATGTACACATATACTAGGGATTAGGGATTAGCAATATAACTACATATATAAAATAGTACCAGTTCATCCTTCGTAAGGTTTTAAACCGCATGGCTGGTTTCAACTTTTAAATTTCAAGCACGTTCTGTTTAAATCGGAAGTTATAACGAAACGAATGATTTCGATAAACTGAATAAAATGATAATATTTTTGAAGTTCCCACCTTCCATTTCGGTGTCTGACATAGTGTTTTCTATATAACCATGTAAGATATCTGTGGTAGTGTGAACAAAGTACATACATATCTACATCCCTGGCCAGGTTGATGTCAAGGTTCACCCGTCAGTAAAAGTAATGAAATCAGGAATGTAGCAAGTACATGACTTGGAAGCATGATGTCATTAACTTGGCCTTTGTACGTAATACATTTATTACTGTAAACTATAGTCAGTTAATGTCATCATTTATCATATTGACAAATTTTGAACTTGGGACTGTCAATATTGCTACTACAAAACATTTATCAATTTTAGAATTTTGAAAGTAAATACCGTGCATATCTGTCAAATTTAGAGACTATGAATTAATAAATCCCAACAAAAACAATTTTGTAAAAAAGCCAAGTTTGTATGCCGTAAAAGCAGAAAGATCATAATCAGGTACACAGTTTACACTATATAACTTGCAACAGATTATCCAACTTTTTAGGGAAAGTACGAGACATCAATAATATTGTAATTTATTTGTAGGATTAATTCAATGTAATTAATGTCAATGTTTTACAAATATCACAATGATATTACCTGGGAGAATATTCGCCAGTACATTCAGCGTGGTTCTTTCCCCAGACTATGTTCGGCGGTTTGACCTAAATTCCGGTATTCATATGTAAATAAGCTTTCGATTAAAATCACAACCTAAATAACCTGCCACCCAGAATTGTAGTAACTCTGTAATATATTCACATGCTGTCAATTGTATTTCGGTATATCGCACGATTTACTTTTCGCTATTGTTTATTCACTAACTTCAAGAGGATATACGAAATCCAAATTCATTCTATGATGTTACGTACTAAGGTTATCAATTAGTGAAATTAAAACGTGACTAAGTTTAATAAACTTGCTGCAAAACAATATGAGTTTTTGGTTATCTATTATTGATTTAACGTTAATTTTAAGAACACAATAAATCTAAATGACTCCATAAAAACTAGTTTCTAATAAATACATAACACCCACAGAATTAAATTTGAAAAAGAATTTGACCTAATAATAAAATAAATTTCTTATATGACTAATTTTCTATGTAATTTTTTAGGTGCAGTGGAATTTTACATACGTTCATGTGATGAATATTAACTAGTAATTAGAAATTTTGGTTGAACACCCACTAATTTTAAACCAGCACGGCAATTTTTATGGTTGCCAATGATCGATTAAAACGGTTCTTCCTCTGCAGGTTCAGCAGGTTTGTAAGTTTCGTGCCGAAAATATCTAGGTCACACTCGTGAATTGCGTTCTGGAAATGATGGCGCATCACATCTGGTGTTGCATTCTGAAGAACTTGATTTTGGAACTTGCACCACTCTCCTCATTACAACTTGTTCAGAAACTGACCCTCTTTACGTTATGTTGAGGTCATACAACGATCAAAAAATATCTTTACCACCAAAATAAACCTATATACTATAATCATTAAAATGCTTATTATTTTATAATTCAACTACATCTATCCCGTAGTGAAACTATAATCTACTTAGAATGTTGATAAAAGAATTGTTCAAAGAATTGTATTTTCAGTTTGTTTTGATCCTGATTGTGTACATGCATGGCTGGAGAATGTGATGCTTATCATAAGTACTTGAATGACACGGTCATGAAAAGCAATTGGAAAATCGGGCAATCGACGTGCCGTGAAAAACGTCAGTGGTTCCTGACATACAAGGCTTCCTTCCATCTATTCTCGGTTCACTTCAGCTTCCACATTTTATCAGCCAATCGTGACGATCAAATCAAAACACAAATCACGAATCAAACTTCTACAGAGTTGTCAAATTACCTTCACTAACTAGCTGGAATCATTAAAATAAATTAAGCAAAGTAATAAGCAATTACATTCAGAGAATCTTAAAGTATTTCCCAACATTTAAATAAACATATAAGATTATGAGGACTATTTTAATATGTTTCAATATTCATGAACAGGAACTTCGAGTAAGATCAATAATACGAAGTATTAACAGTAAGACAGTGACGTATTCACGCTCTGAAATGCTCGCTAAGTGAATTTATTTGATTTACTTCTTGTCCATTTGAAGAAAATCAAAGGCCTTGACAGAGTTCATGAAATACATTCAAGTGTGACACAATGTTGGCAAATAAAATGAAAAAAATTCTTATTCATCTAATTTACTCGTACATTCACATTATTCGTACATACTACTTTATCAAACAAATCTACTAATTAGATTAAAGTAACTGGTTCTGCTTAACCAATCATCACAATTAGGTGATGATGCATGTGAGTAACAAACCAGAACCAATTTCAAGAAAATATATTTCAGTAGTGTTTTTCTTTTAAAAAAGTCCATTTCTTTTAGTAGGATGATTATTATTTTTATTCCAGTGACAATAAATTCAAATTTCTATACTTACCTGTGATTTCATATGTCATATGTAATAAATCATTAACAACTAAACTAATAGACATTCATTTTCATACTACTTGACAAAATTCCTAAATTCATGTAGCAATGTTGTAAATTACTCTCGGAAACCTGAAGCTGAATCTAAAATTTAAGTGACTTTATCCTGCGTGCATGGTGACACGTCCCCAATGCAATTTTCGAGTGTAAGAGTATGTAAATGTACATTTATCTAAGTACCTCTGGCTTCACAGTTATTAAGTGTAAGGTATTTTTATTATTTTTATTTAATTACTCGTGATGTGCATTGGGCACGTGACATATCGTTTTAGCTTTCATTAGGCTTGTCCCATTCCTCTCAATTGCTTTTGCATATACAATTACACTTGCAATTATGACTGTGAATAGAAATGTAAGATACCTTTGAATAATATAAATTATATTGCAGTGACGTGTTGGCACATTTGTAATTAATAATTCATACACTCTATGCCCCTTCAGGTGTTTTGTTCCTTATAAGAAAACACATTTTTATCTGTAGTCCCTTATTTATTCATGATAATGATATTGAGTTACATACATTTCAAAATCAACATCTAACTTAAATCTATTCTTATAACTTATTAAAGTCAAAATCAGTCAGTTAAATATAATAAACATATATGTATTTACTTTTGAGAAGACAGAAATATTATTTCATAATATTTATTACACATTTTACTTTACTGTTTCGATGCATTGGTATCAATGTATATTGATGTTATAACATTTAGAATCCTTCAAATTAGATCAATATAAAAGTTTAAAGTATTTTTTTTAGTAGAAGTAATATCGACAACGTAACTTGGATGAAGTCAATGTTTTATCCCAACGTGGTTGACATGTTTCGCCTGTTTAAGCCATCTTCAAAATCGTGCTGTGTTCCATCGTCGTAAAGACTAGTGTCGCACAAAGGTTTTGAAGATGGTTTAATTAGCCAAAACATGTCAACCACATTAGAAGAAAACACTGGGATTGGCTTCATCCACGTTACGTTGCTTAAAGTTTTGTGTTCAAATTCACAAGTGGTACAAATCATGAAGAGTGAAATACTTAAATCTATATAAGCAGCTGTTACTTAATATTTAAACTATGTTCGTAGAGTAAATGCTGTGTAAACTATCTACAAACATGTACATACTTACCTACATTCTAACAAATTTAATCAGACTTAATAAATAATAACTACCTACAGTTTTCCTAGCGTTGTCGCTCCTCGTTACATTTTCAACCAGACACAACTCGAAATGGTCAAAGTTTATTCTAACTTTCCACGCCAAGATTTTCCTTTTTTGCGACTCGAATGTGCTTATTGCACATCATGTAGATTGCAATTTCTATTGCAAAGGCTTGCACGGAACTATGGCTATTTATTGTTTACGCTAATTGAATGTCTCCATGCGCTTTTTGAAGATTCCCCAGTTGTCCACTGACCCATTTGATATCGGAAATTAAACATCGACGTCGACACTCTTAGATGAATTTACATTTTAGTGCCTTAAACTATGAAAATATGATAAAACAGTATATTCATCACACGAAACGTTACTTTCCAAGTCTAATATTGTTGAATAATAAAATCTGCAATAACAGGGTATCATAAATATTTGTAATAAACCTATGTCGTGGATTATAACTGGATTTTCTCAATTAAATACGAAAAAGTAAAGGGACATTTTTTATGGGAAATCGAATGAATATATTTGGAATATTTCGTACGGTATTTCTTACCCAGAAATTTCACTTATTCCTTATTATGCCTTATATATGATTTATTATTGATATATTCAATTGTTTTAGCGCGAGATGATTTTAGACAAATTCCTTTTGCGCACGATACTGAATGTTTATATTAAAGCTAACTGGTTACCTTTGCAGTTGCTGAATAGACTATAGTTTTCTACAAGTTTAAATAGAAACTGGTAGACTAGGTTGAGTTCATAGTGCGCGTGTAGAATGGTAGTTTATGGTTATTTCGGATGAAAACAAACGCTGGTTAGTCGGCAAGGTTTCGATTCTTGATGCTGTTCTATAAAATTCAATAACAAACTTACACTTATCGTTAGTAAATGTATACTAGAAGGATATATTCTAATTTTTAGAGTTCCCTGGTTCTACCTTACTAAAACTGTATCCTTTATAATGTCAACAAAAATTATGGATTTACAGTTTTAAAACGTCTTTCCAAAGATTTCGGCAACATTTTGTATTTTCTACGTTGCATTTGGAATTTGCAAGGATGACACCGGTTGTCGTTCGTGGTGCTTTACGGCCACCGCCATTGGTGCTATCAGCGGCGGTACGGCCTAGAAAACCAAATTTACACATCCAAGAATTGGGATATGGTATTGCAGCCACAATTGCACGATGTGAAACCTGTAGAAACTGAGAAACTATTTAAGTTATTATCTTAATCTCTGTCTGGTTAAACAGCAATACTTTTAACGAAAGTATACTTGCTTAAGTTGTTTAGTTAACGTCCTGTCTTCTTCACTTAAACGTTGTCGCGGTTGTGTGTAAGTTATTTTAGACACTGTGTATGTCGGAAGGATTCTTGCACGATGCTGCGTCTTCTTCTCTTTATTTTTTATAGTCATTCAACATTGTCCAAAGAATTTACTGATTCTGAGTCAAATCGGTTGCGGGAATTTACAACTGGTTTGTCGTAAGGAAAATCGCGGATGTCAGGTTTGGATATCATTCATAAAATTTTCACCATGTGAAAATAATGGCTGGATTTTATATGAGGAGGTAATAAATGTCAAACTTAAACTTTTGTTAATATATTTGTTATATCTCTTATGCAAGTTAATTATAACCATATTATTATGGTACAAAAATTGGATTTCCATAACTTTTATATTAACAACTATTCAAATTCTTCCGATTCAAAAACCATGTTCAAGAGAAACTGTAGTATAGCAATTGTCGGGTCGCGGATGTTTTATATACGAAAATAATAGAAATACTTAAATACTTATTTGAAATATGTCGTTGGAGGACGATTGCGTGTCATTGCGTGTCGTTCTTCTGCACACTGATGATTATTGACTATTGCCCATCACAGCTCAACCGAGTACGCTGTTCCACATTCTATGTAAGTGAGTCAAGCTTCCATATATATGCATAACATATCTTCTCCATTTCTTCGCTGCTACCAAGATCTATCATTACCACACTGTCACATTTGAATGCTACACTACTAACAGACAAATTGCAGTATTACTGAACTAGAAGCAATTATTTGCTCTCTACTACGTGTCACATTAATTAGAACAATTTCTGGTTCTTAAATTATGACACATGGTCCTCTCTTTGCTCAACATCACGTTTGCGTTTTCTTCCACTACGGCATTGAATTCACTGACTCCAGCACCGTCGAAGATTTTATAAAGCGCGACGCGGCATCCGCAACCTTCAGACGCGCGTTCAAGTTCACGGCGAGCACATACACGCCGCTCTCTTCTCTCGTTAGTTCTTCCGCTTCTTCAGCAACGTTGAAGGAGTAACTACTTGATACGATTACCTAGTTTCATTGCGCCTTAGCACGCTGAATCCAGCACGCGCGGGCGAGCCATTCTGTAGTGTAGTGTAATCAGTATTTATAGTATCATATACACTTAAGAATTTACGGCATCTGAGAGTTGGTAACCATGCGACAAATTGTTGCTGCCGTCGTGTTCGCGACGTGTTTGGCGGTTGGGGGGCGGGCAGTGCAGGGACAAGAAGTTGTCAGCTATCTGGAGGTCGCGAAATGCGTCGGGCGCATGGACATGGCATGTGCGTTGGACAAAACGGAAGAAATTGTAATAGCCAAACACAGAAAATTCTTAGGTATGTTATTTTATAATATATACCTATGTGACATGTCTATACTTTATACTTATTAGCATAGAAAGTTAGGAGGAATTCACCTGAATTTTATTTAAATTTTGAACTTAATTAAATGTGGATAATCAGGTAGTTTAATTTATTTTATGTATCTTCAGGCGTCACTGTATAATATCATCAAATGCGGAAATAGAAGTTTGTAACATAACTACATATTTATAAACTATGGTGCATAATTAAGTACTACATAATGATAAATCAAGATAACCTCAATTTTTTGGTTTTGATTAGTATATTATTCCCATATGTGATGTATAGGCAGTGTTATATAGGCAGACCAAAAGATATATTTGAATACTAAGCGACACAATAGTTTTGTTACTGATTTACTGGTTTACGATTCAGCTTTAAGTGGATTTGCTAACCGAGTCACTATTTACTTCTAACTGTACCAGGTTGATCGGTTTGGCTTGCTAGTTTTTACAGTGGAATCTGTAAAGTAGCAGAATGTTGTTGAAAAAAGTATCAGAACATGTTTCAAATTAATTAGTAAAACTTTCGTTACTTTCGTTCTTATATGATATGGTATCTACTCTAAACGAGAAAATTTACTAGCTTTTTCAGTGTAAGCGCCAGTTACAAACATAATTATTTTCACTTTTTTCCGCACGTGACAAATGTTGTAGATATAGTTATGTACCTGTATGTACCTACCTACCTACTTTGAACAATTTAGCGATATTTATCTTTAGATATATTTCAAAAATATGACCTACTTGCATTTTCATTTAAATTTCTGTTGTGAATCCTTTTAATACCTCAAATCTTTAGTATCTACTCTAAATTAATTTAGGGGCTTTCAGTAACATGAACTATGCATTGTTTCGTTTGTTTTCTCATTTAAAAATTCATGAATTTTATTCAAATGAAACCGTTCTTGTTATTATTGGGTGAAATCGCCGTACAAAGGCATTATAGTGAATTTTTACAGTACCATATATGTAATATCATGTATAACTTCATTCCTTTATTGCTTTTAATTCCGGTACTAATTATGACAAAACATTGAAATTTAAAGCACACATAGCATGGATTCAATTTAGTATAAGAAATAATCATTAAAATGATGATGAAGTAGATAGAAGATTCTAGTTTGATAGGGTGATAGGTGCTTGGGACACATGTAGAGTAAAATGGGGAAACGCGAGCCCGTCGCTAACGTGGTTTAATGCAGGTATACAAATTTGAACGAATTCATATAATTATTGTGCCAGCTACGCAATAAACAAACATGGTGCGAGCCTTCCGACGCTTTAAATTTTATTTTCGAATATCGTAGATTTGTTATGAAACAATAATAGCGCACCTATTTCGGTGAATCATGCCATATTACCACTTCACTGGATAAAAGTAGTTTCGTCAATAATTTAACATTGAGGCAAATGGGCCGCGAACAAGACAATGAACAAATGTCTTCCAGTTAGCAGACGCACTCACAGTCGCGCCAAATTTGTTAAATAGCTGTGATTTCACAAAATTGAGTTTTCGATTTTATTTTTTTTAATTTTTATTTTCTTGTAATAAAAATAGCAACATTACAATTCCTTTCTATTATCATTGATTTCCTTGAAATTAGCCTGATTTTTGGTTTAGTTATTGTAAGAACATTTTAAAACAATTACTTTAATAGAATCTACAGAATTTAGCAATATTCTCCCCGTCCTCTAAAAGATTCAACCTACATTAATAAAAGCGAACCACAAAACATTTGGCTGCTGCGATGCTGTTTGCACACTTTCATAATATTTTTATTCCTTCTAGAAGAAATGAAATAGTAAAAGAGCAGTATTGTAATTCCTCGTTATTCACTACTGTATCTTTTGTCAATTAAAAATGAAATTATATTGATTACCCTAAAATTAGGCTGATTTCATTGAGTGGTCCACGTTCTGCAAAAACCAACTGAGCTTTTTAACTCTTTGAATTAAATTTTTCATTCTGCGCCGATTAATTGGCCCCAGTTTGTCTCAGTAATTACTATCACGCCTAAAAAGATCAGTCTTGTAAAGTAGTTGAAGATGTATGCTGAACTACCTTATGGTCGTCAAAAATATGCCATATTTTCTTATTAAAGCGATGTTTGCGTCAAATTAATTCATAAGATAACATTATTAGCTATTCTATTTCGGTTATATTTCCTTCTCATACCTAGATGTGATGCCATATAAATTGTTATCATTGAAAGAGGCAAAATTTCAGTCCCTGGCCGTTATGGGATTAATTTTATGGTAATTTTACAGGCAATGCATTATTAATCATTACGACCGCCGCCATTCGATAGAACATGTGTTCCTGATTTAGTAACCTTATTGTCAATCTTTATTGTTTTTCTCTCTCCTTAATACCATTTATAGTATTTACCAATATATAGGAATCCGTGGTTTTAAGACTTTAACTCCTTGCTGGCTCACTGTTATTGCCATCCATACCTTTGAATTTTCTGAGATTTTGCCTTTAACGTCGAGTGCGTACTATCTACTGTCCTTCATGTTTTCCGCCTTTGGCTGTGGGCGCACATCTTGGATATACCTACATAATATGTATGTATATGACCTACAATAGTAATATTCATTAGACTTATTTAAAAACCAAAAACATGGCAAGCTTGACGGGTTTATAAGGAAGGAATTTAACAAGAGTCACTATCTGAATAGAAATAAGTAAACTATAGTGTCATTCGGTTAACTACCTAGTTTTTGTTGCTTCATTGGAACTGTTTGCACGGAATACTAATTTAAGTGGCAACCCAATTAACATTATTTTTATATTCAGTAATTATAATTTAACAGTAGACATTATTTAAATATACATTTATAATAATGCATTTATCTTGTTAAAATTTGGCGTTATTCGGCATTGAGTGGAAAAATTTAACGATTGTTAATCGATATTCAATTTGAATGTTGATTTGTAGTTTAAAACGGGTATTAACGGTACTTCCATATTCTTCATTATCCATTTGTTTAATGTTCATTTCTCAATACTCATATTATAATCAACAAACTTAAGTACATATCTGTTGATTGCATTCAATTAATTTTTTTGTCAGTTTTTTTCTTTAACTAGATTGTTATTGCTATATTGCTATATTGTTATTGCTTCATTTTTTACATACTAACTTATTACATACCAATATAAGCACAATGCCTTACATATATTTTACATATACCGACATCTGCATATTTAGATTCAAATTTCATTGGCCATATGATTAAACTTCATTCATATTAGCTACTTACATTTTTTATAATTCCAGTAAACGAAGTGGTTCTTATTCTGTACCGAAAACATACCGAATGGTATGATTTTTTTATTTAGAAACTAACTTTCCAATTTTTTTTCTAATCTGATAAATAACATCCTGGATATACCTACGTATTGTAAAATAACGTGAAGCTTAAACCGGAAGATAAAGTAATGCAAAATAGCCACCAATTAACTAAAAGAAGACATTGGTTATAAAATATGCTTAAACCTTATTACTACAGTGGAATCCGGATATAACGCGATTCAAGGGACCGGGCTGAATTCCGCGTTA
>JAODVP010069916.1:0-13967 GCA_025400035.1 Tetradonia laticeps
TTGTAATTGCCGCAACGGCTCCAGGTAAAGAAATATGATGCATCATGAAGTGGAGAATTTTTCCTCCTACCGTCGAATACCATCGAGTAATATAGCCTGCAAGGCTACAGTGAGAGTTTTCACGCTCGGTTCAAATCGGAGTTCGGAGTCAGAAAATCTATAGAAGACTAGAGCCCTGGCTACGCTTCGCTGTAGCTCAAGTACTGGCATCTTTTCCCTGCATCCCTCTACCAGCTCTCCCTCGCCATCCTCCAGTATCTTCCTTCCCTTGCCCCAGTTTACACCATCACAATGCCCTCTCCCCCGACGTCCTTTGTACGCTCCACTCAATCTCTCCCTCGTTCTCCCTCTCTCTCCCTCCACCAGTTGTCACACTGTATACTACGATTTATTATCTTTGGCACATTTATTCATATTACTTACAATTTGAGAAACAGTCGCTTGTAATAAGTTGTTCAGTATTATTATAGGCAGGATCCTTTTCCTTTCACTATCCTTATTTAGGATATTGGGATATATAGGCGGAATACCGGCGAAATTCTAATTAGATTGTAGTTTTACAATAGTAGCCATAATAATACTCCATATGTCATGAGTGTCTTAAATATGTGAAAAATATTCGATAAGAAACGAATACTACAAAATATGTATTTATATTCGGTTTATATGTATGTACATAAAGTTCCGCTCCCTATTCTTATTATTAAATTACAGAGAATAAAGAACTCTTCTATTTAATTCTACATATTTCAAATTTGAGAGGAAGTAGTATTTAATGTCAGTCGATATTTTCTTCTCTGCTCATTGTGTGGTCGTTACGACTCGTTACTGTAATATTGAGCACCCATTAGAAAATACTGCTTCCTTTGAGAGTTTTCGTACTTCGCAGAGGCATATAAAAGCATTGAAACCTAGTAATGATGTTCAAGAATAATATTATTAATAGAATCCTTCATTTCCTTATTCATATTCCGTTTGCGGTCGAAAGCGCGACTAAGCAAGTATTGGTCAAAATTGATATGGAACTGCTGACCAGAGTTTAATAAGAGTAATCCTATGTGACCGTAGTTCTCTAGAGTTCCTTTTTTAACATTTTGAACCACCAGGTACTTTTTCTACATTTGTCACACACGTCAAATATTCCAATAGATGCGTGAAATATCAAAGTTGCAACTTGATTTTTGAAAACCGTTGTTCGCGATCTCTTAAAGTTTTAGAAAGGACATGAACTTTCATCCGTCATAGAATTTTGTTTATATCTAACTTTTTAAGAGATACCTATTGAAAAACGGATTGAAGTATTCCATTGAGCAGGATCTGCTGTGATGTGTATTTTGGTTTCAACGTCCGGTTCTTTCATGAAGTGACAAATTTCTGAATTGGGACCTTATGGTTAACAATGAGATTCTGCAAAATCGAATGCTGAAAACCTTTACCAATATTTCTAATACTTTTTAAGAATAAGCAAGGACGAACAATATAACAGAATCCATTACACTTACTAAACTATTATGCTCCTCACATTGCTCTCATTTTAATAATTCTTAGGTATACCATTCCAACGAAGAGAAATATTTTCATGGAAACGTGCAATTTCTAGAGTTATAGATAACTTGCTTAGCAAATATTATATGAAGACTTTTCCTGCTTTTTACTGTTTATGCGTATAAAAGCTGTGAGCGCCTATAAAGTAAGTAGGTAATTAGAGCAAGATGATAATAGCTGGTAAACGATCAATAGAATTATTGCAGTAGGTCTGCTGGTAGAACATTTGGACCTGGTCGTTATAATTGTTTTAATTTTTTTGCCACATCCATGTAATATTCTCACCTAGCGTACCTACGATCGGTAGTTTTAGGAACAAACTGTTTTTTAAGGCACTTAAAAATATGTATTAAGCGAGCTGCTATTGCGGTGAAAATTTTGCCGTAAGCGTGTTTTTGACTGTTATTATAATTTGTTGGTACCTTTACAATTACATATCTAATAACTTTATTAAGCTTAAGCATTAATGAAATATCATTATTATTATTATTACTTCAGTAAAATTTCTAAATATGAAACTACAGAAGTACAGAATGACCCTAATTTTACAGGACTTCTGCATTGAAATTTTTGACCGGGGCACCGAAATTTTCTAAATATGTTATATATTATGTAAAAGAGTTAAAAGAACAACATACATTATTTATTCCGTTGATAGAGGAACTGGTCCGAATTTGAGCTACCATTTTCATTTTGCTCCCTTTTGAGAGTCCTACGCACAATTTTCGCATGGAACAAATGCTGATGGCTTCCAAAAGCGATTACGGAACTACTGTAGGCATACGAGGCGTTAGACTATGAAACTAAATCAGTAGTTAAGTTTTTAATGTGAAATGAAATTGACATTTTTGAAGTTGGGGTCCGAATTTAAAGTAGGTGCTAAATCTTGCTGAAACTGATTTTCAGCAACATTTAGCACCTATATATAAAAATATACAAAATAAGCTTAAGTTGCTAGAATCGTTTTTGTACAATCTGTAGTCAATATAAAAAAGTGAATTGAAAAATTTTGACATACATTTTGACAAAATTCGCAAATCCATTCTTTTTTGTTAACAGGGCTTAGAGGGTTTTCCACCCGAATTCGCCCACACACCTGGCTATAAAGTGAAATGCCCAAATTCGGACCCTAGTTCATCTTCGGACCAGTTCCTCTACTACTGTATGCGGCATTACTGGACCAAATAGCTTTCAGAGATTGTTCTGGGATTTCTTTCTGAGTATTTTGATATAAGTTACCTATTAGTTCCCTACATTCGTTACAGAGTTATTAGTCTTCGTTGTTAGGTGTAATTGTGCTAATAACAACTTATATCAATACAGAACTTGAATCACAAACTTTCAGAAGTTGATCAGGGATATTCCCTGAGTATTTTAATATACAGGACGTATGGCCTCCGACATCAAGATATTGCATTGATTTGTTCCTGTGTAAAATATTGCATTTATACAACAACAAAAAGGAATAACTTCACAAGTTGCCATCTGAGGCCAGTTTGATGAAATTCCCTCTCTTCACAAATTAAAACAAGTTAGCTTTCCAAAAACTTGAAAATTTGTCCATTACACAGGTCTTAAAAAGAATACTATGCCGATTCAATTATATGCGATTCATAGGAATTTAAACCTGCTGCTTATGTTACTTATTGTTAATAAGAATTGCGTGTCGGTACCTCTACAAGACCTCAACAAGTACGTACCGCCGTGTGTCGAGCGCACAATAAATCGTGGCGTTAATTAGGCATCAAATAAGGAAAATCTCCTGCATCGTGCACAAACGCACAAATGCGGCAACGTGAAAACATCCACACATAATTTAACATCCTCGTTGCGCGCAGCAATGTAAATGAACGCAATAATTTGTGATGCTTCAGTAGTTACGGGTCAACCTGCGCGGCATGTTTTAATTGACATTGACCGAAATGACGAACGCGTCCGCGGATTTTTTCAAAGTTTTCCTCGCATCTCTCCAACGCAATTGTCGTCTCGCTGAAAAACAACATGAGCCCAAGTAGAATGCGTGCCTGACTATGTTCGGTTGCAGAGCAACACGTCGTTAGCATGTTCTTCATTTGTTTTTATTTATTTACATTCCGCGCGCGTGCGCTGGCAATAATTCACGTGCAAAGCGTGTCACAAGCGATGGTAATTAATAGGTCGATTATTTATTCGCTTGTTTCTGTTATCTTCACTGTTTCATTCCAGTGGGACTAAGGTGTGAATGGCATTCGTTCAAAATGTTGCAATTAATAGGTTAATAACTGTGCCTATACAATAAAAATTACTTCATACATTTTCACACGTTAGAATACATTGACGTGAGACTATTTTATGCTTGGTTGTATAGGTGCTTACACAATGTAACCTTAAAATAAAAATAACATCAGCTCATTCTTATGTTACCTATGTTTAATGTTCAAGTGCAATTAATGTGTCAACACACTACAGTTAAACATTTAAGCATTTTCTATACGTGATTATGATCGCGAGAGTCGATTGCATTTGCGCTCTTGCTCTCTTGCATTTGCGATAGCAAAGTTAAAAGTTACAACAAAATAGCGGAGGACACAATGCGACACATGATAATACTGTTAATGTCGAGACGTGGCAATATGTGCATTTTTCTGATGGTGAAGTCATTTGCGAAACAACATTTAAGTGGGCTATAAGTAGACGAAATATATTCAAATTATATAATTGAGTTTGAATCATTCTGCAATACAAACAAGAAGCACTAGGTACGTTGTGCTGATGTATAGAAAAAGGTAATTGAAATGTAACTGACCCATAAATACTTTAGACTTTAAAGGGAGTTGTCTCATGTCGATCGTCTCTCTTAAAGTGGATGATAATAAGCAAATATGTACTTTGGAATGCTTTAGATTCCTTATAACATTTTCGAATAATATTGTGTTCTAAGCATAAAGTAGTAAAAAATCTTCAATTAATTGTTGTTTATAAATTTTGCAGATTAGCAACTATTTCTTTTATGAATGTACCTAATTTAAATATGTAATGCTTAATTTTATTATAATGCATTATAATTCAATGCGCTGCTGTAATGATGCAATAAGGATTAAAAGCTGGGTTTGAAATTCAGTGCACATTGAAAAATGTATAATGATGAGAGAGAGGAAAGACGCTTAGGAAATCAACGGACGTATTCGCAACCTGTTCACAGCAATCTCCGATTACCAACAATGGGAAACGCACAATTAAATTATTATGAAGATATATAATTACATTCCATTGCGATTTAACCAGTTAGTAGAAAGAAGTAAAGAAGATAAGTTAAATATTATTCTAATAGCAGCCAACAAATACTGTAATAAAAGTGACTGAACCAAAATGTCCTAATCTTAAACCTCAAGCTTTACACTTTACGTTGTTAGGTATTTCCATGTTGGAATACTAATGCTAGTTTACAATTGGTAAATGTTTACTTGTTTACGGCCAATATGAAATATATACTTCAATTGTGTGAAATGTACCGAGATCTTTATCATTACCAGTTGATCTTCTATTTATCTATCTTCGAACATCCTGTAGGTGTGTGGTTAAGTTTTAAGCAAGGAGCGGCGCCTTGCAGCAGCAACAACGACGCTTCACATTTTCAGTTTCAATTGCTTGAAACGTTTGCAGCAATTGAAACAATTCATTACGAAACAATCGTTCCAACATCTAAAGTTCGTACATGGATGAACTGTTGACGGCGCGTCGAAGAGTTCAATATGTATTGTATCGATCGTTATGAGATGTATGTAATTTCCAAATTCAGAATTTACGACAATATAAAATCACTTACTATACGTTTAGACTTCTCGAAAGGTGACAAATTACCTAATGTGGTAAATAATAATTTGGCACACATTAATATGTATTTCATATTTACCTAGTAGATATGTAAATATGTATATATGTATTCTGATTGTAAGTGAGAATTAATTATTCTATAAGAGTAAAGGGGGGTGAGATAGGTCATGGGGAAAGAAGCAATTACTGAGACTGTTTTTTTTTCATAAATTTTCTATAAAAAATAAATAATGACACATTTAATACATGAAAATTGAATGTTCTATGTAATTTAAAGTCCTCTCTTGGTGTGTCAGGAAAAGTAAGCCTTTGTTCCATCAATACCTAATGTTGTCATTGTCAATACCTAATTAAATCTTTCTTATAATAATAATATCAATATTTCAATTCCTCGTAAATCAACTATTTTGCCAATATAAAAAAATTATAGCTACCATATTGCCTGGTGGGTGCTTCGCTCCTGTAGGGTTGTAGTAAGGTTTATTATATAATAAACATTTTGAAATTTTTATATGATTGGCAGAGTATATAGTTATTCTAAGAAAATATAATTTTCAAGCTAAAAATATAAAACAGAATTTTTTTTTTCAATAAGCGGCACCACGATTTACTATTTTTCAATTTTAATAATCAAGCTCTCTAATCAGTTAATTAAGCAGTTGGAATTTCAAAATTATTCTACGCTCTACACACGACTAACGCAGTAAATATCGACATAATAACTCTGTACTTATATGAGTAGTTACATATTACACTTTCGATGTTTAATCAGCACTTTCAATTTACATTACATTAACCTCTGTCAATTGCTAGTAAACTCAAACAGAAATTTTCTTCAAGTATACATGTCAATCATATCGCTCAACAATCATAATCTCGTCATCTCCCTTGTCAAATATGTTCATACCTAGGTAAATTAATTTGTATTTTTACAGAATTACATAATTCATACTAATATCATTAATACATCAGTAGGGAATGAGTCTTATCCTTGGCATTTTCCGTAACTATAAAAAAATAAATTGACAAATGTGACATAATTACTATAAAAGCATATATTTTAGTAGTAATGACTATATACTACGTCAATTAAGACTCCTCACGAGTAAAATCATCTGTCACGAGTCAATAATCACCAATAATATTTTATTATTATACAGTAGAGAAATAAGTTGAAGCGACAATCGCGTTCTAAAAGATAATTGCACATTTTGTTGATACATTTGAAGAAACAACTTGTAGTTTGTCAGCAATGTATCCAAATAAGGAAGGCTCCTTATACGAAGAACATGCGCAGTTCCGTAACCGGGCATCTCCGGTAATGGGTTAATTCCGTAAAGATGTTCTTGTAGAATGTAGCTGTGTGTACGAAAATAGCAGTTAAGAAAATAGAACAGAGCAGTTCCGGCACCTATAATAATTTTATGAACGCTATGTTTTAGTTTGCAAATATTAAGTAAATCGTCTTAATATTTGTAAACTAAAACATAGCGTTTATAAAATTATTATAGGTGCCGGAACTGCTCTGTTCTATTTTCGTACACACAGCTGCATTCTAAAAGAACATTATGTTATTATGAAATTTCAATTTTCCATTTCACACCATGTAATGTAATTTTGGAAACTTAAAAAAACTGCTATCGTAACATCCCCAATTATCAATAAAAAAATAAGTTATTGTAAGTTTTAGTTTTGAATATTATTTCCTATATAGGAACAGCTATAATATTAGCACATCGTTAAGTAATAACGTTTATGAAAAAGTTACTTAACGAACATACAATTTACTCTATGAAGTAGTATGTCAAACTAACAAAAATGTCAATCAACAAATTACAAGACGAGAAAATATAAACCTGCTACGCATGCAAAGAAATGATGTATGTATATACACCATGCAGGCCTGAAAATAATATTGTAGCTATACTAATTTATAATAAGCTAGATGTAGATACTGTTGTTTCGTACAATACAAACTAATTTCTCTCAAACCTAAACTTTTCATTTTCTTGCATTATGACGGCTCTGTTTTTCTTTTGGTGGTTTGTAAAGCAACGGGGTGTAGTTAAAATACATGTTTTCTGGTGCGGAACTGTTTATTAATTGTTTAACAATCATTTGTCACCACTTGGAATGATTAGATGTATCATTCATTTAAAATATTAATGTTTTTAGCAACAAAGGCAAAACGATCGTTCACTTTAATGAATGTGATAAATTAATGGAGGAAGCACACATAACTTTAACAAAAACGTAAATATAGTAGAAGTCCGATTAACCGGACGCCTTCCTCGGATATATGCATGGATATAGCCGCTCAAAGCGGCCGAAATAAACGCATTAATCAAGTATTGACTCAAGTAAACAGAAAAAAAAAACAATTTCTATTCGCGCACAGGAAGTTGTGTTATCAGCCCACCGCATTTCAAATTCTACGTGACCCAGAACGCTATGCAAGCCGTTTTTAACGACTTAAAGCGGGAATTCGGTGAAATCAAAGACAAAACGGCGAAATCAAGGTGAGCCCAATTAAAAATTCCTAACCCTGTGCGATGTTAGCAATTTAGTTTGAGTTGTTGTCAATGACTTACGTTCAGTATCATCTAGCCGCTCATCGTAATAGTATGTCTTGAGTTCAAGACGGAAACGCGGTGTTTTAACATTAGTAGATAAGATTCAAATCATTAATGCCCGGTCTTACGATTTATAGATATCTGTCATAGTTTATCATCTATGAGATAATGGCATCTATTAGATTAATACCACTACTCCGTATTAATCTAATAGATTGCCAAATTTTATCTGACAGATGTTTAACTCCAACCCAATTTACATTAACTTGGAGATAAGTTTTATCGGAGAGATATCTATAGATCGTAAATAAATCGTTGGTTGCAACATATAAGTCGGAACAGTGACAGTTCCGGCATAAATAAGAACAGAAATGATATTCGAATGTGCATTTTGTGTGGTGTATTAAATGTGTCCGTTCATCCGGACGCGGTACAGTCCCAATTAGTCCGGATAAGCGGAATTCTACTGTACTCAAAAAACAAACTGAAAATATGGAATTCATTGTCATCAATGACATGAATCACACATAGGACCGTAAGTAGGGATTAGAGTTTCTGAAATAGGGCAACTAATTTTGTAACCCAGGCGTATCGATTAAAGTAGGTCTCAGCCCTACAACGGCTACCTCCACCGATCCGTAGGCTGAAGCTTATTTGTCCGTATTTCTCATCGCAAGCCACCCAAAAAGACCCTGCGAATTTCCAGTTACGCGATCCATAATAAGAACATTTAAAAAAATTGACGGGTTTCTGAAAAAAACAATACAAAAAGTCCAAATATTATATAGGCCGGATATAACAGAGATTCTAAGAAATAATGTGATTTAGCTTACGAAGTAGACAAAGAAGAAATACTCTAGAATATAAATAGTTCGATGTATCAAAATGGTATCCTAATAATGATAGTTAAATGTTTATTCTAATGTGTAATCTAAAATCTTCAATTTCGACGTATCCATGTAAAGAAAAAATGAACTCGTACATTAGATTAAATGCTTACTGCGATTTGAAATGATATTGTTGATTTATTATAATTATTATAATATTATATTCCTATCTTCGTCAAAATAAATTTTTAAAATCATCATTGCTCCTATTATGGATTGCGCTTAAAATTTGATTGTTCGATTGTCCAACGCCGACCCCGTTCCGTCTTCTTCGTCTTATAAAGATCTTACTGTAATCTGCTAACTTTGCTTCCTCATGTAAATATGCATGTAATATTATTGCAATATAAATACTCTTAACATTTAATGATGATTAAAACATTTCGAAACTACTAATTGTTCATTCTACGTAATACCTTAACATCGTAAACCCACTAAACTCGATTTCATTCACTTTTTGTCACAGAGTTGTTTCATTTATTAAATAATTAAATTCCGTCTTGATGTAATGTTCCACATATATCTATAAAATAGCATCAACTTTAGCTATACTTTAGCTATAGACACTTAATTAGATATGCACATTAAGAAATTGTATACATTCAACGCAATAAATTAGAATTTATTATAAATTTTCGAATACTCCTAGTAAATAAAACAGAAGTTATGTTAATTCTCTCGATTGCATATAAAGATTCCAAATATTTCGCACAGTAGATAAGCAACTATGTATCTTTGCATGTATATAGGTATGCAATTAGGCAAGTTGGCAAAATCGATTGCAAATCAATGGAATATTATATAACCACATACAAAGTACAGTTTGCTATAATTGCCAGAGTATTTGTACACAAATCATCTTTATTACTCTGATGGCATGTTTGTGAATTATATTTTGGCGCTTTCTCAATAACTATTGGTACTATTATTAGTTTCTCTTAATATGTGCATAGCTCTCGGTAGTGTCTTCAAAAGTTACGAATATCAAATTTAAATGCATAACGAACTGACATAACTTCGTACATAGTATAAATTAACCCGATTTGTAAGTATGTAGCTACCTATCATCTTTATAGATATTTAACGTTTTTTATGTGAATACAAATTTCCACACCTTGAGAATTGTTACGCACCGTGAAGTTGTTCAATGTTTTTCTTTTAATGTTGATATGATAGAGTATTACGGAGAATTATTGGAATTGAGCAAATTGCAGTTAATTTATTGTACGCGTTGACATTTCATACGTGCAATGTGTGTTCGCTGCGGGTAACGCGTTTCGTTTGTTTCGTTTGCTTGAACGCATCGCTGCATTCAGCGATTATTACATTAGGTACACCACACATTGTATGTGGTGTGCGCTATGATAATGCGCGATTGCATAACGGATTCCTGCGAAATCTGATACGTGCGACTACATTAGCATCCCAGCAACAAGACTAATGGCGCGATGGGAGAAGAATACGCGGATTAATTGTGTCGAGTGTGCTATTCTAGGTTATGTGCAAGATGAAATATCAATGTTATTTATGGGTTTACATTTTATTTAGAAAAAGTCAAACTTTCCATATAAGTACGTAGGTATGTATTTACTTATTCTGCACACCTTAAGATTCCTTTAAGATTAATACATGTTAATAGGTAATAGAATATAACCTCTCCAAAATGGACAGCTGGGAGACTTCCACCAATTATTACTTTCAATTAGTGACAGCCTTTAATTTGATGGAACATTCACGACTCTTTCTTGCCAAGAGCCAAGATGAAGCTTGTTTCTGCACAAAATTTCGTTTTTATGGAAATAAGCTGGGAAGATATCGACATCGTGTCGCGGTAATATGCATGATATTTTAATATTTCGCACAGAAACTGAGAAAGAAAGGTCAACGAACACTCTGGCATCCAGACGTACTCGTACCTTTCCGAACATGACTTTACAATTTGTCGTAGCTAGGTAGGTAGGTATTTACCGCTGAATTGATAAGTAGGAATATAACTTGTAGGATAACTAGGATTTTGTATTGAATGCATGCAAGAGGAAACTTTACCGACAATGAGTGATGAATGATGACTCACGCAAGAATGAGGAACGAGGAACAAAGGCATGGGAAGAAATTTAGTGATGATTGTAAAAGTCAGAGAAAAATGAAGACAAGGCAACTGAAGTTATGGCAAGAGATGCGGAGATTTAATGACGCTCGTGTCATATATCATCTTTGTTACTATCAATTTATAGTAACAATAAGACACGCAAAAGCAATATTGAATATGACAAGTGTGGATAATATGATTCCGTTTATATTGACATGTGAGAGTATCTTGTGTTAGGTTATGCTGTGAGGGATAAGTAGGAAGCATTTCCGTATTTTCATTTTAAAAATGTCTGATTTAGTTATCACACCCCTAGAAAATATGATCCTATCTAATAAAATGTAATTTTGGACGAAGACTGAAATTGCGTATGTTACGCATGTCAACAAAATTTAAATGTAGGAAATATGAGTACAGAACTAGATATAAAAAATACTTCGCTCTGCTTATACGTACAAAAGATTCCCTCGTGAAAACTCATCATCAGTACATTAAGTAAGTTGCGATTGCGCCGGAGCGTTCGGTAATTCACTATGTGCACACGCACGCACGCCGCAAGTGCGCGACTCAGTCACTTACGCCAGACGCAGTCGCTTGTCGCGAGTTGCGCTTACATTACACAATAATTCTAGTATTGACTTAAGGTCAGTTACATAACAACAACGACACCAGCCGCAAAAATGAAATTTCCGAGTATGCATCGCAATTACTTGTCACATCTTCTATTTTCATATCCATAAATTACATACCTTATTTTGTGATGAATTTGCTGCATTTGTACAATTTCCAATTCCAATAGATAATATGATAAATATGATTTCAATAATTTGCACGCACTTGTTTAATGAAAGCAGGATTTAATATGTATATGATTAAATCACCGGTTATATCAGTTTTCATTACAATACGCATACATTTTGTTTAATTTTCTCTGCATTTCTGCATTAATATACATTGTCTTCGCACGATTTCCACGTTGATGTTTAAGAGTGTAGTAGTCAAGATCGTTAAATAATGCAAGAGCGTAATTGTTAATTGAACGTGAAAACACAGCACGCACGCAATTCTGCGTGATTTTTCACTCACTCAGAAGACGTTGTGATTTCTTAAGTGTGCAGTTGCAGTAGTTATGCTACGATTTAACTTTTTCCACGGCGAAACAATTTCTTTTCCACACACATGAATGATCAACGCTCTTGAGCGGATCAGTTTGATGTCACTGCGTGAAGGTGTAATTATAAAATTTTGTAGTAATTTTAATTCAGCGTTTAATATAAATAGAAATGAAAGTCTAGCCAATTTACAAATGTTAATGCACTCTAGGTATGTACAAATAAAATTCTACTTTTAAGTTTTAGGTTTTAATTTAATTGTTTGATTTGAAATTAGATTTTAAAATTTAAATCATGTTACTTGACTTAAGACACTTTACTTAAGATCTTGTTGTAAAATTTAACATATTAGTTTATCAGGTTAGGTAAAGAGATTATTTTGAATATATTCAGACAATTCACTTCAGACTTTTTCACTTTTGAAGTTTATGTAAAACTTGACTTAAGTCAGTAGCATGCGCGCCGCGCGGTTCTTCGCAATCGCTGCGCGCTGCTCGTGCGTGCGACCACATCAAACGTGCAAACGAAACTGAAAGTGCTGACTCGTTGCGCTCAAACTCTGCTTACTTGTACTCCTCCGAATACATAGTCTGAATCTGAATCCTTCTTTTATATATACATATGTACCTCAATCCTCACATCATCCTTCGTCAATCCAATACTTTATTCTCAATTGTCATTCTCGCCCTCAATATCACCAAATCGGGGGCGTTACAGCGTTAACAAGCTATTCTTTATCTAAAAATTTGGTTTAGCTGTATCATACACAAAAGCGTATGAAAATGAATACGTCTTTTTATTTTAAGATCAAAATTTATTTACTGTGACTATTTGAAAGTTAAGTTTTCTATACAATAGATAGTTGACGATAAAAACTTAAACGGACATCCTAGCTTAACATGAACCCAACACACCTATTTTACCTCATCCCTTCCGGTTTGAATAAAATTTTGTACATTTATTCTTAGTGCTAAAACAAGTAAAAATATGAAACGAGGGAGAATTTATCTCCAATAGCTAACTGAAATTTTTTAAATCACTATAGACACTGACCTTTTAGCTCTTCACTGAACACAGAGAAACTTGCCGAAAAAGGGAACCACCGATGGGGCTTGAACCAGAACGTTAAACGAAGGTTGTGGGTTCGAGCCCCATCGGTGGTTCACTTTTTCGGCAAGTTTCTCTGTGTTCAGTGAAGAGGTAAACTCAAAAATTAATATTTCTATTATATTATAACTTCACTACTAAAATGCTAAATTATATTGTATAATTTAAGATATTCACAAAAATTCCGCAAGCAGTTGTATAAATATTCTTGCCAAATATGAAAGTGGGACCATGAAGGGATCAAGGTCAAACAAATATATTGCTGACTGGAAGTTCCCAGCAGCTAGAGTGATTTAAAAATTGGCGGTTCCGGTTTTTTTGCGCGTCTTTAAAAATTTTATGTTGTTATATTTTCATAACTATTAGAAATTTAAAACTTTGAATTTTTATTTATCTCAGCATCACCATTAGGTGTGCCAAATGCAAATCAAAAGGGGTGAGGCAAAATCTTAATTCATACTGTGTCGGGTTTATCTGGAATGATCCTAAATTAAAATATATACCTGTTGTGAATCGCGATATGCAGCTGCTTTAGCTATCCAGTTGCATTTTAATTTTTTTGTAGAACATAGATCCGAAGCTCCAATACCAAACCCGATTTTATTATCACTAATAATAAGTTTTAAAGTAGCGGGACGCAGTGTAACTCGAACAATTTTCTATAGCTTTATACAAACCTAATTCTAAGTACAAATAACGTAGGCTTCCGTCCTAAGACCAAAGGTCGTATCTGCAAAATCTTAGTTTTGAAATATTCTAGTTCACTAGAATGAAGATATTAGGTTTGTTCCAAGTGATCAGTTCCAGTTCCAGGAACCGTTCATAACGCTGTTCCAAGTGA
>JAODVP010070027.1:0-13966 GCA_025400035.1 Tetradonia laticeps
ACTGATCAACAGAATATAATGATTTGTGTTGTCAATTTGTAAGCAAATAAAATTAGCATAAGCATCATCACAGAGATCTTGAGTATTATACTTGCATTTGCTAGGCAACGACTCGGTATAGACGTTTTACATTGCAGAGTTTTTCTGCAATTGCTCGCAAACTGCAGGACCAATCCTTGTGCACTCAACGGATAATTGAATTGTACTGTAGTTCTGAGGCTTCCTAGGCCGTCGAGAAGTCAACTTTATAAAAACGTTTTCAAAATAGAAGGGGATCGCGGCAACTTTTTGATTAAGCGCTAATTCCCAATTACCAAAAGAGAGTTTTCACATTAATAGAAATTAATTTCATAATTATCTATTTCTGTATCTACAGTAGCTGATTTCTCGGTTAAGGCTTTAATTTTTTCCAGTCTCAAAGTGTTTTTTAAAGTAATTAAGGCTTTAAAATTAATATTACAATTAAAATAATTATGGAATACTAGAGCTGGGAAACTATCGGCTTTTTCAATTAAGAGTCAATTTATGGATGGTATGAACAAAAAACTATCGATATTATCGCTGTGTTTCCTGTGCATCTTTAAGTTTAGAAATTTAAGAATCCATGAAGTCATGTGTGATATTTCTTAAAACACATTTATTGACTTTCTTTGGAATAAATGCCTCATTTTTAAACAAGGAATCTGACGTACTATATGTATTATATTATTAGGATATTATATTCTATTTAGTTTACACACATTAAAATAATGAGTAAATGCGTATATGACAGTTATTTTGCCGGGATCACTTGTGTGAAACCCACTGCTTTGTAAGAGGTGACCAGAGGAAGACTGGATACATAAGACGAGGAATTGCGCGATTGTGGGGACTCACCGCGGGTCATTCAGTGATTAGGTACGCATTAAAGCGTTACATCTATTAATTGTTCAAAATATTTATGCATTTTCTAATATCGGGTTTGGCCCTCTGGGCATTCGATAATTGTCCTGTCGACTAGGGTCAGTCACAATCGATTAACCAATAGTAGGAATTGTTGATAATTTCCTTAGATTATTTATTAAATCAACATGAAAGTCAAGTTTGCAAAAAGTATCAGGACTACCGAATTTGACGCAGACTGTGAGATATAAAGTTACTGCACACAAAAAAGAAAAACTATAAATTGCTTTATCTTTACAAGCTTACAAGGACAGTTCTAGTATCATACTATGGCAAATTTAGCGTAAGCAGTTTTTTTCAAAAACTAGACCTTCGCGGTTATAATTGCTAAAATAAAAAAAAATATATTTTTTGCATTCTTTCGATTTTTCATTAAATGAATATCACGAACAAGTCTGCCAAAAAATGAGATCTACCGGATTTGATTACGTACTGTGGTGTATAAAGTTACTGGATTTTTTATAAAATTTTCTATTTTAGGTATTTAAACGTATTTCATCATATTAAACGAATCGTTAATTTAAAGCAGAGTCATACTAACCGGATATTCACTAATAATTTTGCCTCCTTTTTTTGTGTCCTTCCGCCGGTTTGTCACAGCATTTCTGTTTTTTATAATAATAAGAGATATCGGTAAACGGTTTTTACCAGAAGTTTACAACTCCTAGTTCTGGAACTGGTCTGTTAAGCACATCAATCGAGAACCTGTTCATTCTAGTACTGAAAACTGTTTTTCAATATTTCTTGTAATTTTAGATTTATAAAAATGCATAGACCGTTGATGGTTGGACCGTTATGTGCTTTTCTTTAAAACAGTATCGGAAGACATCGGAGAACATCATTAACAAACTTATTAAATTCATAGATTCGGTGTAGAATGAGCAAGATTTTCAACATCCGGTTCGGACCTCAAGTGACCCAAAATACAAATTTATCTTAATAATACTACTAGGAAGAAAACGGTAGAAATTAGAATTTTAAAAATGTTACCAATCGATTCAGCTCGTCGAGGTCATTAGAAAAATATGTTTAACTTCCGGTTTAAACTGGAAATGACCTAAAATGTGTAACTTAACACATAAAACCTCATGAACGTGAAATTAGCTGACAATTAGTATTCATAGCTCAAACTTTTTAGAATCCTAAATGGGACACTAAAAGTGTAATATCCGTGTTTCCTGTCGGACGTAGGACACTAGTGTACCATAGTAAAAATTATGTACCTACCTACTTTGACTTGACGTTCAGAAATCTTCACCAGTCCACAACATCACCGTCTGCATCCACATCCGCATTTGCGTGTTCTTCGTCAAGTACGCACTGCATTCCTAGCTTCTTTGCATCGTTGTAAACAGTCGAGGGCGTTGTGTAAGCCGTAAGCCCATATATTGCAGACCTCAGCTTTGACTTCCTCGTCCGGCGTGCAGAGTTGCAGACGCATGTGTCGCGCACATGTGCCTCGTTTATTGCGCGCACAAGTTTGACGCGTTCTGCATAATGCCTATCCGCACTTTATGCGTTTTACCCGCGCCGCTCGTAAATTTAGAACTGAAGCGTTTTTCTCAGAGAGGAAGAGGATGTGAATGGATCGGCGCTATAAACTCTGATGGGCTGAATCGGATAAAGCGATACCTACACACTACACACGTCCATATTAGAGGTTCAATTTCGTGCTTATAAGAAGAACAAGAACAAATGAGCCCGAAACAATTTGCCATAAACTGTCGATGACAATACACCGTCGCGATAACAATGCAACAAGGAACGATCATCCGACCCGAACAGAATTCCCAGCCGCAGCGCAGGAATTTCCAACGCTTTGAACAAATTGCGAAATTCGTTTTTGCCCTGCCGTCCCTTTCTTCTCGCTAGCTAGTAAAGTAAAGCAGCACTTTAAATGTTTCTTAAGCGATGTCGCGCCTGCTCGTCTGCTGATTTATTTCGTTAATCGATGATGTTCAGTGTTGTAGTTGGTTTTTTCATTCGATTTTTATTGTTTCAGGATTCTTCGGCTACCATCGGCAGGGTTCATGTCAAGCTGGTTTCAGCGCGGCTCTTACAAACGTAAGCATAAAAACTTATGTAGAACGGGCTCAAATTTAAAGCAGACTCAAGGGACTTGAGGTGAAAATGCAAAGTGGAAAGTCATCGTGATACTCATTTAATTTACGCTAAATTAAGGTTGATTTCTTCATTAACTGCGACGATCCACATCATTAGTCTTAATTATTGGTGGACTTTTACTCCGGGTGCATAATTGATAGCTTTTTATGATTTTCCCTGGTATATTTGCGAATATCATAAACTTTAGTTGATTTACATTATCGGCGGACCACCAACGTGAAATTTACATGCAAACCACCGGAATAATCTGCGCTGATGGTTTGGGCTTCTTTACTTCGTTTAGGTATTTTCCACTCTATCCACAGCTTTAATCTTACATTAATTGCCAAACTTTATGGAAGTTTATTACTTAATAGCCTCAAGCGCTTGGCTTGGGAAATACGCACTTGCTTTTAATTTGGTTTTGGTGAACAGATTGCATCTGGGTGCATTAAGATGAACATAATTGAATTTAATTCGGCTGATTTTTTTACGCGTGGCTCACCCGCTGCGTTGCATTGTGAGTTTGTGAGCTGAGTGCGTGTGGCGCACGAATTGGATGAATTGATGTAGTCGAAAATTTCATGATGGGATTTAAGCTAATATGGAACCACAAAGGTGCACATGTGGTCCAGATTGAATTCGAGTGGTATTATCGTACTCTAAATCGGGGCGAAATTAAAATCAAATCAAAATCTGAGATTAAAATCAATAAGGAGATTGAAATCGTGAGGTATTATAATTCGTAAGGCAGTACATTACCAAGTTCCTGATATCCTGATATTGAATATAAGTGAAAATTATTTTTTTATGCAAAAAATTTGTTTCCTGTAATAAATTGCCTATCAATTTCATTATTTTCATTAATTTATACTGTAAAAACAGCTGAAAGTCGGAGCTGCGGTCTTTTTGTAAAAATTCTACATATTTTTAACTCACTGAAAAAAATTTTTCATTCTGCGCAGATTAATTGACCCCAGCTTGTCTGAGCGTGTAATTACGAAACAAAATCCTTTCAATATGTTTTCAATATGTTTGAAACAACATTTTTTTCAATTTCGCAACAAAATTTATGTTCATATTAGACTAATTGCTCAACCGGCAATTGATAGATTCGGGTTCGAGTCCCGATCACACCAATCTTTTCTTTGCAGTTTGAATCTTCTATATTCTTTACTCCTTTACTATAATGCCAATGCAATTCCTTATAATTACTCGTTATTTTCATTTATTCCCTATTTTCTTTCAATATGTTTTCAATATGTTTGAAACAACATTTTTTCCAATTTCACAACAAAATTTATATTCAAATTAGACTAATTGCTCAACCGGCAGTTGATAGATTCGGGTTCGAGTCCCGATCACGCCAATCTTTTCTTTGCAGTTTGAATCTTCTATATTCTTTACTCCTATAATGCCGATGCAATTTCATATAATTACTCGTTATTTTCATTTATTCTGCAAATACCAGCTCAGGTTTGGAGTTGCGGTCCTTATGTAAAAATTCTACATATTTTTAACTCTCTGAATTAAATTTTTCATTCTGCGCAGATTAATTGACCACTGTTTGTTTCGGCGTGTAATTAGGAAACCAAATCTTTATTTTCTTTCAATATGTTTTCAATATGTTTAAAACAACATTTTTTCCAATTTCACAAAAAAATTTATATTCAAATTGTACTTATTGCCAATCTTTTCTGTACAATTTGAATCGCCTATATTCTTTACTCCTTTAGTATAATTATTCTTTTCATTTTGTTCCTTTTATAACACTCCTGCTGTTTCGCACAGACAGATTCAATTCAAGCAATTCCAACCGACCATTCCTTTCGTCGCCACGCATCGATTAATATTAAATCGGTGCCCCTGCCGCATTCATCACACATTATGCGTATCTCGTATCGCATTCATTCATTTCTTTCATTTCGTCTTTGTTTCTGCTGCATCTTCTCACAGCCGCATCCGATTCATCCGTAATGTGTTTCGATTTATATTCCTCATTTTTTATTCGCTCGCTCAGCCCCTGATCGACTCTGCGTCCGACTCGTTTATTTGGGATTTTATTTATTTCATGCCCAACTTTGTACCGTTCGTGGCGCAAAGTGTTGGTGGCATGCGACTCGGGGTGAATGCGTAATCGAAAATTAATTGTTTACAAATTGCTCGCGACAAGTCGGCGCGACGCGGCAATAAAAAGCTCGGCACACATGCGCACTGGAAAGGTAAAGACGCGGCGTGGATTGTGTAGGTTGAAGCAGAATGTTTGAAAAAAGTCGACGCGCATCGACTGCGCGCGCCGTCATCTGGCACTTTTTCTGCAATTCTGATCCGATTTTGGGCAACGAATGCAACAATGTGAACAATGCGCACGATTTATGCGCTGGAATTGTTCGAGGCACTGACATGAATATTTTAAAATGACACAACATTTAATTTTTTCCTGCTTGCGACCGAAAAAGTTTAATTTTATGCTGGTAGCTGGTTTCTTATGGCAGTTCTTATGCCAGGCAGTTTACTTGATATCGTAAATTTGTGTTTCGCAACAATACTGCGATGTTAGCCTCAAATATATGCGTGGTATCTATACAAATATATTGAATTCCGTTCAATGACTGATGTATTTTGTGAATGGTGAGACCAACCACTTAAGATTGTTCTCATTCATTTCTTTCTTGCAATTCCTTTCGTCTGGAATGAGAACATTCGGTTACATATTTGAAACACTTGAAGCACGTCATTAATTTGTTATGTGGTTACACCCTCTTCACTAAAGTGTAGTCAAATGTTTAGAAGTTTTTAAGGTTTTACGGACTGTGCCCAGGGTGAATCACTTCATATATTGTTTTTATATTGGTGCACAATATTCCTATGTACGTCAAATATTGGTGCAATATAAAAGGACAACATACATAACTATTATAAATATAAATGTACCAATATTGTTTTTATATTGGTATACAATATTCCAATGTATGTACAATATTATTACAATATTTGCACATTATTGTAGCTCAACCTTGGTTTTTACTATTTTTGGAAGATTTTTACCTGAATACGTCTATACAATTGGAATATATGGATGTTAATAAATATCGTAGTATGTAGCCCAAAATAGCAGCCATTTTGTTGATATTTACGCCATGCGAAGATTTGCAATTAGTATAACTAATGACGTAGCCAAACTACGACATTCGTGTTTTAATTCATAACTCTGCTCGAAATGTATTGTGTATAAAACATTAGTTTAAAATGATGACAGTGAATTTTCACGGTGTCAAACATGAAAAAAATTTAAACAACTTCGAATTATTGAGAATGTACTGAAATTTTTGTGATTTTATTACTTCCTCCAATCTGTTTGCCAACTTTTGCGAACAAAACACTATTCACTTACAACTTTTAATTATGTTTTATGTTAGTATAATTATATTTCCTGTAATTTAATATTAACCGAATATTTAATTACTCTGTTTTAGAATGGCAAAAGACTTTTCCTAGGAGCTCCAGGCAGTTACTACTGGCAAGGTAAACAATAACATGTAATATTATTCTTCACTGATGCTGCGGACAAACTTGTACATTGTACAAATATTACACCGATTGTGCCATTTTCGTTTTTGTTATGTTTCTTGTTTTTCTAGAACACTTCCACTTAACCACCCACACCAAACGTCTATGCATTAGAATTTGAACCGTATATGAACCATTTCCGAATCTTGTGTGTTTCAGGACAAATATATTCGATCGATGCGAACGCCAAATTCCCTTTTAGTCCAGGATTATTTACCAACGGAGCCTTCGGCTCAGGTACATATATCCTCCTGACAAAAAATGTCAACCAACGCTCCCATCAACCTCTACTTTAGATCGGGTATAATTCAATTGAGCCGAAAAGTCATACAAGTAGACAGATAAAAAAAAACATGTGGTATGGAGTGAATCATGCTTCTGTTTTACCAGTATCAACAATTGCCCCATAATATTATGATAATTCCAAAGATCGGGTAAAAAAATTTGCAAATAGTATTGCAACAGACTAGATTATAACATTATTTTAATATAAAATACAGTTATCCATTTGTTACAATATTTCATTGCAATGGAAAACGCATTAAACAAATTCGTTTGAATTTAGCTATAGCAAGAATTAAAAAAATTAAAATTTCGGCTCAATTGAGTATTACCCTTTAGAACTACCCAATAAAAACGTAAAACCCACAAACAAATAAACAATCAAGCATCGACTTACCTACCAACCACTTTTATTAATCGTATCGATCATTCTGCATTCGCTATTGACATAATATCACCAATCAATCAATAATTCAATAATTCAATCTAATCATACTGAAACAAATTGAAAACATGAATATCATAGAATACTTGGTTGCTTGTGGTGATTAATTCCACACCAACTGCTTCGATCACTTCTTTTCTCTGAGCAATGATACTAAATTATTAAATGATTAAAACCCATAGCAGATATTAAACACATGTGCCATTAAAAGTTGTTAAAAATTAAATCATCGCCTTTCATCGAATGATACAAACCAAGACACCGTATCATTACTGTTCATTTATGTTCATCGACATAAAATTTTACTAACCAAGCTTACTTGTGATTCTTCTAAAAATCAGGAATGAGGTCAATGATGAATTTTAAAAGAGTCACTCTTTCTATTTCTCTGCGGGGACATCTGGATTTCTACAATCCACATTTTACTTCCACAATCATTGTTTGTTTGCCATCATTTGGTTTCACCATGAGACTTGTTTTGTTGTTCTTTAATGAAAGGTTAACTACTAAAGATTTTTTTTTTGATATGGTGTAACGTAGACTACGACTCCGAGAATATGGTATGTTGCGATGTGTTCTTCTCCAAAGGTAATTTCTTTCATTTAATGTAATTGCATTTGGCAATGCGTTATTGCAAAATTTATCTGCAGTTCAGCGACACAACGAGTCGGTAGTTGAACGGTGTTCGTCATTTATCATAGGTAAAACTATCATTATCATTTCATCATTTGGATATTCACTTCCAAAGATATTCACTACTTCTTTCTTCTACGTGTTCACTTTTTTCTTGACACTCTGTACACACTATACTAAATATTTTGTAAATTTTGTACTTTGTCGTCTGTTATTCTCCTTATTGTTGTGTCCTTGGTGTGTAATGAATTGATATCCCGATCATCTGAAACATTGACTTTTTGTTGTTGTTTGCACTGTCGACTGGGTGACAATTGCTGACGTGGCGATGTAATGACGATAATGGCTGTTGGTCTTTGCCGATACTTGGCGTTATCACAAAGATGCCAGCATTCTGGATTCGCACAGTCGGCGACCCCGTTGGTTGGCCCAAACATGCCACGCGCTTTTTGCCCACAGGGCCCACAACTCGCAAGGTAAAACAAGATGGCCGATATATACACACACATCTATTGTACAAGCTTTTGTAGCGTCAAAGAGATGTCCAATTGAATGTCAATGGTATTGTGATCTTTGGTTTTCGTTTTGTTTTATTTCGTTTGGTTAACTCCCAACTGCACTTTGTTTTGAGCAGCACAGTCAAGCAACAAATCTAATTTAATGAGGATGTAAGATGTAAGCAACACAATGATGGCGAACAGTAAACTATGGTGGCTTCTTTCTAATTTAAACGATAGTCATTAATAATATAATTAATACAATATTTAATGCTATTAATCAACGCACATAATACTTATGGCTCTTCACGGTTTGTACTTGTTCTAAGTCATTTCCATTTTAGGTCAAGTCGTCCAACAACCCCTGGAGAAGCGTCCAGCTGTTGTTTCAACCAACGAAGGAGTTGCTTTAGAGGACGATTCCTACATGGGGTATTCAATGGCAGTGGGTGACTTCACAGGGGATGGGGAACAGGGTGTGGCCGTGGGTAAACCGAGGGGGTCACGTCTTCTGGGTCAAATCAACTTATTTACATGGAATTTGACCAACTATCAAAACATTTCCTTAGCTGAATATGGCCATCAGATTGGTACATATTTCGGCTACTCGATCGCTGCCGGGGATTTTGATGGGGACAAAACGGATGATTTAATAGTGGGCGCGCCATTGCACGTGGAGCCTAATAACGAAGGAAAATACGAAGTGGGAAGGGTGTATGTGATTTATCAAGGACAGGACGAAGCTAAATTTAGACGATTTAACACATTAGATGGTTTTAAGTCGAAGTCGAGATTTGGTTTGTCTGTTGCTCATCTTGGAGACATCAACATGGATGGTTTTGCGGACTTTGCAGTGGGCGCTCCTTATGATGGTCCCAATGAACATGGGGCTGTCTATATCTACCATGGGGCTAAATCATTGAATGAAGCAAAATACAGTCAGGTTATTTATTCTGAGGATGTGAGTCATGGTATGCCGATTAGGACGTTCGGGTTCTCACTATCTGGAGGGATTGACCTTGATTCCAATGACTACCCAGACATGGCTGTTGGAGCTTATGATAGTGATACCGCGTTTTTCTTCCGGGCGCGGCCTGTTGTAAAAATCGAGTCCAAGGTTGACTTTATGAATAGAAATAAGAAAATTGTTCTAGAGGAAAAGAATTGCACCCTAAGAAATGGGGTTAAGGTACCTTGTACTCGAGTCAAAATTTGCATGCGATTTCATGGAAGGAATGTACCGTCCTCCATCAATTTAGATGTGGAATATATTTTGGACGGGAAGAAAACACCACCCAGGATGTTTTTCCTTACTCATGAAGATAGCACTCTACTTAAGGATAATATCCGGCTTAGAAAAGACCAAGATATGACTTGTACCGAGAAGATGGTTTATATCCAGAATGAGATTAAGGATAAGCTAACTCCGTTGGAGGTTGAGGTTAGGTATTCAATGCTAGAGGCACAAAGTTTCCAGTACACAGGACCTAGAGATCCTAGGACACCTGTCAGACCTATTTTGGACCCAAATCTTAAACAGACCAACAAGGATTCGTTGACTATACATAAAAATTGTGGGCCTGACAACATATGCATTCCGAATCTTAGGCTGGAAGTCAAATCGTAAGTTATTAGATTATATAGACTAATCAGTACTTAATTTTTTTTCTTGTGTGTTGCAGAAACGTAGAGAGTTTTTTATTAGGTTCCAATGATAAACTTGAATTTGATGTTGTGGTTCACAACTTGGGAGAAGACTCATTTGAATCATCATTTGACATGCACCTTCCTGAAGGAATCTTTTTCAACCGTATTCGGCAGACGGGAAATACCGAAGTGCGAATTCTTTGCACTCCCGAAAATAACACGGTAAATTGTGATATTGGTAACCCACTTCCGGCGAACAAGATTGCTCGCTTTAAGGTGTTGATGGACACAGCTCATCATAAAGAAGGCATGAGACCGAGCTATGACTTTGTGATGATAGTCAACAGTACCAATCCCGAAACTCCTGATTCCACGTTTGATAATCGCATTGAGAAATCGATCCCTATCTGGGTGAATTCCCAGTTGGAATTGTCTGGTACCTCCAAACCGGCTGAGGTTCACTATAATACTTCCTTATATACTTCTGAGAAGATTACCAAAGAAAGTGATATTGGTCCACAAGTGATTCACTTATATTCCATCAAGAACAACGGTCCTTCTAGTATTAACGAGGCTGAAGTGTTGTTTTTGTGGCCATACGCAACTTTAAGTGGCGATGATTTATTGTATTTGCTCGAACAGCCACATATTTTAGGTAATATGAAATGTGAATCTGCTGAGGCTAATTTTAGAGGTTATGATTTAGAATTACGCAAGAAGAGTATCTGGGAATCCTTGGGTATTGCTCAGAGTGAGTTTGCCAGTTTAAGTCAAGCGGGTGGGTTGGTTATAATGGAAGGACCAGGGTCTCATGGATCTACACCGAAGGATGTCAAACATTCGACTCAACTAACTGGTCAAAGTGAGTCTGAAAGAAGACTTCAAGCAGGAGGATCCAGCTCTAGTGGTCTTGCAGTGGGAAGCGGAAGTGGTACTGTTGTTCATGTGGGTAAAGACACCGGAAGTGGCAGTAAGGTATCCGAAACGCATGTTGCAGAGGGTTGGTCCCAGAATGGGACTTCTCATTCCAGAGAATTCCAAGGTGGCAGGGTACACGTTACACAAACTTCTAGTGGTTCTAGCAGCTCCTCAAGTTCATCTAGTGGATCAACATATTTTAGTGGTAGCGGAAGTCAAGCTTCATCAGTTTCTTCAGGTTCAGCAACAGGAGGTAGTAATGTGGTATATACTTCTTCCGGAAACAAGCCATCGGAGTCAGCAATTTCCTTCACGTCCGGTACATCAGCATCAGGTGCAGGTCATTCGTCCACATCAGTCTCATCCGGGTCTGGTTATCTTGATAGCAGTACCTACGTTGAAGGTCGTCGTTCAGGGCAAGAATTCAACGCATCTGAAGGTGGTCATACTACTTATGAATCTGGCAGTTCTAATTTTACTAGACCCAATAACACCATCAACCGTCACTTTGATTGGAATTCCGGTTCTGTCAGTACGCACACCACAAGCGGTCGTCCCAGTGCATCATCAGCTGATATCTACCAAGAAAATAGAGAGTTCTATGAACAAAGACGACGGGAACAAGAAGAACGTAGGATACACGAGCAAGAACTACGCCGAGAAGAAGAAAAGCGAATACGGCAGGAAACTGAACGAAGGCGTATTGAGGAAGAACAGAAGCGGGTGGAAGAAGAGCGCAGAATTCACATAGAACGTCAGCGTGTTGAAGAGGAAAGACGGAGAATTGCTGAGCAGCATAGGCAAACTGCTACAGCTGCTACTGTTTCTAGTAGAAGAAGACCTGAGGAAGAAGCCAGGTTGAAAGCTGAGGAAGATGCTCGTAGGGTAGAAGAACGTAGACGAGAGGAGGAGTATCGCCTTCAATTGGAGGAGTATAGAAGGCAGCAAGAGGAGTATAACCGGAAATGGGGTGCAGGTGTTCAAACTGCAACTGCTTCGTCAGGACATGTAACACATACGCAAACACATCAATCAGGAGTAGACTATTCCGAGGAGGTTTATGATGAAATGGAGGAAGATTACACAGACTTGACACATGCTGGGAGGCATAGTCATGAGGGAAGCCAAGGATCGAGCTATAATCATTCGTATTCTTCTTCTGGGGGAGCTCAAGGAGGACAAAGTTCGCATGTAGCACAGACTGCTGGTGTTTCAGGAGGTTGGGCTGAGTCAGCTGCTACGGGTTCGGGTTTCCGGACGTCTGCTATTGATCTAGGTGTTTATGGTGGAGGGGGAGGAGGGGGGGCAGCAGGATCTACTCATACAGCCGGCAGTAGTACTGGAAGGGGAGCAAGCAGCGGAAGTCATTATAGTTCTTCTGGCCAGGCTGCACACGGATCTCAGAGTGGGTCCACGCATTACGAATCGCATTCAGAGTCATCATGGTCGTCATCAAGAGGCGGATATAGTCAAGGGTCTTACCAAGGACGTGACAATGTGCCCACTGATCGCCCGAATTACGATCAGAGGTATTTGGGACGCAGAAAACGAGATGCTGGGGATAAGGATATCAAAGATTTTATGCAGTGTCAGTCATCTAAGTGCCTTGCTATTAGATGCACGGTGGGGCCTTTGTTGAAGGATCAAAGTGCTTTAATTGCGTTACGGTCGAGAGTTAACGTGCGCACATTGCGGAATGTAAGATTCTTGTTGCGATTATAAGGTTATATTCTTCTAATACCTTTTTTGTAGATTTCAACATCACAATCCATTAATTTTTCTTCAATGATGTTAGCAAGAATTGATAAACTGCCGTATATAGGAAGGCCGCTTAATCGTACCGTTCATAGTCATGAAATTTTCACCAGTGTTGCAGCACCGGAACCAGATATCAAACCGGATATAGTGCCATTGTGGGTGATTGTTCTATCAGCAGTTGGAGGAACAATTGTGCTGCTGTTGTTAATTTACTTGTTACACAAGGTATGCATTTACAAATTATTTACGTACCTTTGGTTTAGACATAACCTTTGGTTTTATTTTATTCTAGCTTGGTTTCTTTAAACGAAATCGTCCTTCAGATGCACCTGAACGCCAACCACTTAACCGCAATGCATACTAGAAAGTTAATTTGGTACATGTGGTACATAAACTAACCTACCTGCCGTCTTCTTATCGTACAAAAGACAACAAAACAGAACAAAACAACCCTTGACTGATTCACAGGCAGCTATAACAATTGACACAGCAAAATATGTAAAAAATTAGCACAATTTCAATAATTGTTGACGGTGTCTTTGTCTACGAGTTGTTGGCGATGAGATAAGAATGGACTTGGAACTTATTTATTACTTACTTGTATAATGTGTGTATAATTGTGTACGTGATAAGGACTGGATGGAGCTAAGATGGCGGAGTTAAGATGAAGGCCGGGAGCAATTTTGTTGTTGGACGACTGCTGAGAAAGAGTAACGAATTGATTCCTAACACAACTAAATACTTAAATACTTTTAAATAGTGCCTTAACCAAGTGCAATTTACAAATTTAATTCGCTTACACGTTCCACTGGAACGAAGTGGAAAACATACAAAATTGATGATGTTGACAACATGGAAATACTAAAATTGTTATTTACTAAATTATTTTACTTACTGTAAATAGCTAATTCAAATAAATAATTTTAGACTAGTTATTAAGAACTTTAGTGCGCAAATATCGAATTATCCTTTTTAAACAACACTATGCAACACAAACACAGTGCAAGAGTTTATTGTAATATAGAAAATTACTTTAAACAAACAAAAGTAGTTATTGTTATTTTCTATCATTGGTACACTATTTTGCTTGTATCTAGCACGCCGTAGCTTGCGTTGTATGAAGTATCCGACACGCCCGTGCTTTTAAACTACCATAGCCACCTTAACAAAA
>JAODVP010070138.1:0-13962 GCA_025400035.1 Tetradonia laticeps
TATATATATATATATATATATATATATATATATATATATATGTATATATCCGAGAAATATTCTATAGACTATCACTGACTATGTAGACTGTCATTGACTATCAAACAACTTTCGTGATGCTTTGGTGCAGCAACAAATCAACAAAATCTTAAACAAAAGTACTGGTTGAGAATAAAACACTGTTACATACGCGCGCAAATGTATAAAATGTGTGCATGTGAGACTATAGTTGGGGCAGAGCAGTAACATATTACAAATTTACTTCCACGAAGTAATATGATTTTCTAAAATTTATACTTCGCAATATCATTTCGAATTACGATATACGTTAGTAAATTTTTACTGATTTGAAAATTATGATGTATGTTAGTTATATAATATATAATTAATTAATGACATATCAGGCCAGTGTCGTTATCCGTGAAAATGGCATTATCAGTGAAAAAAAATACTAGAAATCATATTTGATTATGTGCTTTCATCTTATTCGTTAAGATGATCTTCTATAGTTTTACAGTGTAGTCCCTACTCTACACGATAGTAATATTGCAAATTCTTGGTTGTTTCAAAACCTTCTTTAATGATATAATGATTGAAAGTATATAGTCTTCCTCAATTTATATAAAACTCGGTCAGAACGCGACCAACAAACTTTCAGAGGTTGTCTGGGGAGTGTTTCTGAGCATTCTGTTATCAGGAACCTATGCGTTCCAGTCTCTCGGCACTAGAATTGTGGCGCAAAGGTGCCTCCCCAGGCCAAGTTCCTTATATCAAAATGCTCAGAAAAACACCCCGGACGGTCTCATAAAGTTTGTGTGTCGAGTTTTGTATTATTCTATTAGTTCACATATTTCGCGGGGCTTTTCATAAATTAGCGGCGCTGTGCGTGAGCTACAGCGACTCTTCTAGTATGATATAGATATGTATATGGTAACTGGGACTCGAACCGCCGGAGTGTCCGCTTCAGAGCCCTACCAGTTACCGGGTTCCAGTTGACGCACATCTTTTCGTTACCAATGAAAAGAGCTTATTTAATATTGGAGAATGAAATTTCATTAATTATAATGTTAAATTGTACCTCTAAAACTTAATGGGTGTACTTTATAAATTTTTCTCATTTGAATTCATATCCGTGATGTATTGTTGTGAACAAACTTTCATTTTTTTTTTAAATTTATTTGTACTATAGCTAGCGTAATACAGTAAAACCTCCCTTTATGGACACCTCCCAATTGTGGACATTGTTGGTGGGTCCCGACAGAGACTCATATAAAGTGAATATGTTGTACACTCTCAAATGTGGACACCTCTCAAATATGAACGCGGACGTGGACACCTTTGTTTGGTCCCACTATAGTAAAATTCTAGCAAATTCACCTCTGTAATGTGGACACTTTTATCAAAAGAATACATACTAAACTGTAATTGAAGTAACACGGTGTCCATAATTTGTTGCTGTACTTCTTAAGTACTTAAGGTTGTAAAACATAGGAATCATACGTTTGCATAATTTTTAACCGTGAAATTCTTTCGTTAGCACATTCACCATCCGTGCGTGCCCATAAAAACACAAAATGTAATAGGAATAGAATATCCCGCCAAACACGTGTGTATTAGTTTGATATATGCCGCTCTCATGAGGTGAGTAATAAACATCTTTAGTGAGTTTTTAGTGCTGCAGCAAAAAATTAACAAACTGAAGTGAAATATGTTTAACGACTGGAGAAGTGTGCACGCTAGGGCACACACACAAGCTGCAAAAATATGTGTACATGTATTTGGGCAGAGCTATAATATACTTAAAATATATTTCTAGGAACTGATACGGATTTCTAGAACTTTAAATCTACAGATTTTAATATCTTGCACAGGGAGATAGCAAAAATTTAAAACATAGGGATTTACATTCTGCGATACCTCTCAATTGTGGACACTCCCAAATGTGGACACTTGAGAGGTCGGTATCCACATTTGGGAGGTTTTACTGTAATACTCAGAATTCACTGCAATTTCAAATTACATGCATGTTCTGTAGTCAACGGAATATATATGAATCTTTCCCAAATTCATTTCGCCAATTCCCCCAAATAACTTTTCCTTTTAATAGGAGTAAAAACTTTTTGGCATTAGAATTAAGAGTAATTTAAGGACTAAATGAAGAAGAAATTGAAATTTAGAAATTAGTTATTCGCTGATAAAGAGAAAGTGCTGAAAAGTAAAATGCGGCATGATCCGAACCTGCGACTACATATAAGCAGGCCATTGAAGGAGGGAATCTGTACAACTCAGACGCCCTTTCTACATATGTATATGTAGTGATACAATTATATGTAGTCCGACTGAAATTTCGGTTTCGGTTTGAACCAGTTTCGGCCAAAAATCAGGGTTTCGGCTTGATTTCTGTTTCTTTTAAAGTTTTGGCGTGTAAGCCGAAACTATAAAAATTAGAATTTGCAATCGTTTTCAATTAAAGTTTATAATTTGGAATCTTATAATATTTTGTAATGTAATTAAAAATGCAATCGTTAAGAATTCTTGTTGGTATATTGTTTTGAAATATTTTAAAATATTAAATTTTTCTCTTAACTTGATCCATTAAATACAATTCTAATTCCAATTTTCATATATAGTTAAATGTTACAATTTTCATAAAATTATATAGCTTTACAGACATTACAAAAGTTTCGGTTTTCGATTTCGGTTTCGGTGGAAACTGGAAAAAATCCGAATTTTCGGTTTCGGTTTTGGCCGAAACTAAAAAAGACGGTTTCGGTCGGACTCTAATTATGTGAGTGATATTAATAATTTCCTTTTTTTTCAGATTGCTCCTTCGGCAAAGAAAATATGGGGCTTAGAAGGAAAAGATGGAAAAAATTTAACACTGCACCCTCTTACACCTGAGGGAGTTTGGCGGGATCATACATGGGCACCAGGTACAATTATATTTCATTTGATTGTCACAATAGTGATACTATTGTAATAAATTATTTCATTTACATTGTTTGTGTGTACATATAAAGCAATGTAAAGTGCTTACGTACATTTTAAGTCTCTAACTCGGAAAGTTCACCAAAATATAGTTCTTTAATTAAATTTACAAAATGCAATTAAACTTGCCTTTTGTTTCCGAATTTGTGCAATTATTTCTCAGTGTTCAAAAGGTGCCTTTGGTGTTCAGCACCTATAAATGCGTGCGTACAGCTCCGATGTCGCCAAGAAGTAAGAGCGAAATTGGAAGACAGGAGAGACTTCGAGATTCGCGAGGAATCTTAGTTGTTTACGTAGTTGTTGAAAAGTTTAATCGAATATTATGCTAAGTACGCTGTCTACGAGTTGAAGACACTACACAACGTAAAAGTTCATATCCAGCTTGTCCTTGCTGAAATTTAGATTTCATTTACCTTAGTGGCGAAATGTAAAAATCAACACGGAAGGGTTAGCGTACACGCAAATATATTGTAAATTGTAGGTTGAAAAATAAGCGATTTGTATGCATTGAGGTTTTACATTATTTACAGTCCCGCAGCCAGCAGTGGAGAAAACTCAAATTCTAGCTAGCACACGCTGCAGCCGAAAATCCGCGAGTTCTCGTTTAAATAACGAACCGTAATGCGTTAATCTACATTTCCCTGCATTCTGCCAGAATAGGAATACTCAGTGCGGGTGTTAGCATCCGAGCGGAATTGGCTCGCAAACCAGCCAATTCGGGGGCTGCGCGCAGCGGGGTCAAAGCGCTCGCCGATTGTAATTAATTAATATCCGCCGCTCCAGCCGCTTGGATGATTGGTAATGCGATAACGATTAGTGCCTTGTTGCTGTGAGCTTTTTCATAACGACTACCGCAAGTACAACTTTGAAATGTAAATATGTTGGCCGTCCACTGATTACACAGCGAATTTTAAGGATTTTGCGAATAATTTGTCATCTTATTAGCACAGTAGGATTAATTTATGTAGGTAAATTCAACCGTGGGTCCATTGGATAAGTCGAATAACGGTTCAGCAAGAAATTTCCTTTTCGTATGTATTTGTACGCATAGGCTAAATTAAATAATTCATGTCTACTAAACATACTACTACAGTGGTCACCAACGATTTTCATGAGAGGTTCGTTTGCTTAAGGAAATGTATCCTAAGCGGCCCGCACGAGATAAATATTATTAAGAGACATATGTTATTATACACATTTTACCTATTTTGGCGGTCCGCCAGTTGACGACCTCTATTTGTCTCTGTCTGACTAAGGGTCGTTTCTGAAAAAATACCGAACTTTAATTATTTAAGTTAGCATGCATAAAAAGATTATCTTCACTCTAGAAATAAGAAGTCTTATTTTCACCGTAGAGAGAAAATGCTGAATATTTCAAAACTATGATTTTGTAGATACGACCTTTGGTCTTAGGACGGATTTGAATGAAATTTGGCAGTGCAATTTGCAATTTGAAAAAGAGTCGCTATTAATAAGTTTCAGAATTTACTATAGCGTCCTGCCTCCTTTCACTATCCTTAATTGGGATATTTGCTTCACCTCCTGGACTCTATAATTTTGCTTCCGATGACAATATTCTTAAATTAGAAAAGTATTCCCCGGCTGTGGTTAATTTTAAACAAAAATATCTTAAGTTGTTGTTTGAGAACATTACATATAAAACTGTATAAATATATAAATTGAAAATCAAAATCTGGCAGTTTTTCTAATGATCTATGTCAATCTACTAATGACAAATAACATTTGCGCCGTCTACACTGATTGTGAGATATAATTAATGCTATTAACAGAAAAGAAAAGGTATAATGTCGCCGACTTACCAACAATGTCGGATGTCTGGTATTTTAACCTCTACCGCTGCGTTTTTGAAAATTTGTCGTTTGGGTTCCATTACATGAAATTTTCATTATTTGAAAACTTACAAAACAATTCTACATCGTGACCAAAACAAATTAACTATTACCAGGCGACAAACAAATATGCGTCAAAGGACTGCAAAATTTGGGAAAGTTTTTCGTTTTTTTTTTCACTATACATATCTCCTAAAGTATCCGTTTTCGCAAAAGCTGAGATTAAATTCAACTTTTGCACACTCTTCAAAAAACAAAAAAAAAACAAAAAACAAAAAAGTGAAATGTCAAACATGCTGTAACGTGCGTATTAAAAATTATCCAATACCCGCATTTCTTATTTTGTAGCAAGCAACGTTCGTTGCAAGCAATCACGATCGCTCTACAACAGTGAATCTTACTATCCATGATAACAAAAGATATACGATAGAGAATTTGAATTTAATAAATTCATTCATAAATATTCCCATTTTAGCTCAATATTGTTTCGAAATGAAATTCATTTGTAAGTAAGTAATAATTTTGGAACGCCAAGTTAAATACATGAATAAGTATAGCAATAAATGAAAATACCTCAAGTATTCCTTGATAACTGGTCTTTCAAACACTTACTTTCGAGTACGACCTGTAGGGATCGTTCGTGTTTGAACGCCCTTATTATCCACTTGAAATAAAGGAAAATGCAATAATATGTCATATTCGAAAAGGCAGAATGCTTACTATCTCAAAACTATGATTTTACAGATACTTAGCACGGCAGTACAGATATAAGGAACTGACTTTCAAGATTACCTCATTGACCGCTATTTAGTTTTCAATTTAACACACTTTTCAATTGAAATGCATTGACGTGATGGGATAATTCTCTTTCTGCCGAAGTTCAAGTAGTTGTCCAGGGTTGGACAATTTAATTTCATGTTTTGAAATGCACGCCATTCGATTGGTTGACGTCATAACGGAACGCTAGCGTAACTTATTATAAAAATACTAAACTTTTCCTGACCCGTAAAATAAGTTTTGAAAAGGGAAGTTACCTCATTTACCCCATTTACATAGAATCTAATAGAAACAGAAGTAAATGAGATATATTATCGCTGTCACAATTTTCCAACGATTTTCATTTGTGGTTTTGCAATTTACTTATATCTCTTCGCACGTCCTCGACAATTCTGTGTTCTGCTGAGAGTAAAGTGCGATGTCGCACAATTCACACACGCATTAAATAATGACATCTGTTCAATGCGCAAAATGTATAACGCGCTAGCATAGCTACTAGCCGGCAATCAGCAGGAGCCGATTCTTCGTCAATGAGCGCCAAAGGCAAACTGATATTTATGGCTGTGCGCACGAAGCAATAACAATTAATTCTGCTGACTAGCGTGCTGGCGAGAAGTAATAACACACGCGTTGTGAACACCATCAATGGAATGAAATTGAGAAATGGAAAATCAACAATGCGTTCCCAGTGCGCGTTTGCTGCTAGAAATGAGGGAGGAATTTAGCGTAGGAAAACTGAATATCGATGACAACGCAAACAACGAGTTGTAGTAATATTCATTCCATTCGAAGAGAAGGGTTCATCCTCGCATGGGTATATGTTCTGCTTGTAGTATGCGCGCGTTCGCGGAATTTCCACCCGAGTGAATTCTTGGCAAGGCGGCTTCGGGTTGCTGAATGTTGACTATCAAATTATCACCATGCTCGAATTTCTATATTTCCCATGCGATATAGCAACACTTTCTTACTTGCAACTCCAACCTAATATTTGCTAAGATTGTTGCAAATATATACAGTGTGCACTGAATGATTAGCATATTTTCCTTCACAATTTTGATTCGAATTCAGCAATCTGTATCATGAAACACGTGGTCAATATACACGTGAAATGATTTTCAATTACCGGCGAAGAATAGACTGGATGCGTTGCGCTTTGAAGCAACTTGACGTTGGTAGGTACAGCTAATAATAATATGAAGCCATGATTGCGCTGGGAGAGTTAGTCATAGTGGAGAATCACTTCGCGCCGTTTTTGTTAAGCCGTCCACCAGGCAATGAAAATTCCCCTGCTTTCCGCTGCATTGCCTCCGCATCGCTGTGCATTGTTTCCCGCGTGTGTCGTTAAAGTTTAAATGAGCAATGGCCAAGCGGTGACGCGTGCTGGGCCAGCCGAAGACAGGAATGCTGGCGCGGAGGGTGTGGTGGTGACGGTGTCAGGCGCGTTCTGTTCGGGCCCTTCTGATTGAATTCGGCCGGGTGGTTGCCCGGGCGACAGACGCCAACGTGGCCATGGCGACGAGCCCGGAACACGCGCGCGCTGCTGCTGCCTCAACAGAACCGACGCTGCTGCCGCCGACGCCCGGCACGCCCATCCGCATAGATATATCTTCCTGGAACCTGGAACCTTAATCATTTGGCAGAGGCCTTTAGACACGTTTTTCAAAATTAGGTAATATATACATGTTATTTTGAATTAGGTGTTTACATATTCTCTACTTATATACTGCAACATTGTACAAATTTCAAATCATTCCCAACCCACAAATATCCCCGTGTAATATAAAACAGGACACAGGTGATGTCCTTCATACCCATGTTTCTATGTGGCACACATGACAAAGGCGGATGGGAACCTGCTCATAAAAACCTTTTCCTGTGGAGCATGTGGGTTATACGCATGCAGAATCGTGCATGTGCTACAAGTACGCTTATGCACGTGCTCATTTTCATGTTTATGTCGGCTTGATGCAACGATAACCGGAAACCCTGTGGGATGTTAAGCAACTCAGCCCAAACGTTAGCATGGCTACAGAAAAATCACTTACGCACTTCTCTCACCTCCGAATTAGGGTTTTTACAACATATAGTACTACTACGATACTGTAGGTAACATAGCTGACCAGGCGCATCCACCTATTTTGAGGCAGCAGTAGGCTAGTCATTTGCTTTCTGCACGTACGCGTGTGACGCCCGACCACGTTTTATGACTACACGTTGCTGCGAAATAATTAATTCGATGAATTTTTAATTCTAATTACTAAACATCTCCTAGTCATCCTCGTACGTGGTGTTACATATGGCGCCATTGCGCAATGTGTCCTGAATAAAGGTGCACGTTCGACTGCGACAGCAGCAACGTTTACTGTACCACTCTAAGCGCAAAATGCGGTCATCAGGGACGTTTTCGGGCACTTGTTTGTTTTACTCGTTTTGCACGTTTCGCATGGCAGCTCACAGAGCACTCTCCGCCAAGTTTGACAGAGTGAAAATTCAAGCGCCACCTTGAATAGTAATGCAGGAAGTTGTCGCGCTGGGTGTGCACGTTTAGAGATGGGTAACTGTAATACAGTCCTGGAAGAAGCTAGAGTCGGGTTTAATTACGAATCGGATGTTAATTGAATTTAATATTGCAAAATTAGGGTGCGGATCCGCTTGTTTTAGCCGTTTGGTTGCTATTTTTTAAGTAAACAGTTGAGTTTGTGTTTTCGTAAGCTCCACTGGCTATTAAATTGCAAATTTATATTTGACATATTTCCTGTTTTAGCTGAGGAATTTTGAATTTGGCGCTGCGATTTTCTGAGTGCTTTTCATATAAACAAACGTAAATAACTGCAAGTAAAGTCTAACAAGGCATGCAATTTTATACATGAGGGATTTTCAGTTTTTAAACTCGAAAACTGGAATGTTAGTTGAGCATGTGCAATGCAGAATTTAGGCCTGAAGTAAACGCATGATTCATTGTGTATAACACTCATGAAGCATTTGGTAAATTTTTCGTTACAATTTGTCTGCCGAATCTACGTATTATCTCAATTGTTTTTGGCGTTGGCATGCCAACGCCCCGAATCTACTCACGGATTCACGGACTCTCGCAAAACGTAGGTACACACTTCATCCGCGAAGCACCCATCGTTCGAACAACGTACATTTATTCGATGTTCGTTCGCTAAATTTTATTGCTTCCAAAAACATCGATTTCCTTGGATATTTTCCATCTCGGTAATTCGTGTTTCCGCTTATATTTTAAAAGCAATCAAATTAAGCTGAACTTTATTGGAGTTTGAAACGCAAGCTTCATACTGGTTTAACGCGATTATACAACTTGATATAATGCATTGTCTTAGCATAGGAATACAATTGAATCGGTACCATTCAGACAGATGATAACAAGAGCAATGACATTATGGCTATACATATGTCACAGACTCGAGTCGAACATTGCATTCCTATACAAAGTGTGCCCACTTTCAGTCATGCCGTGATGACATTTTAATAAAATAATATTAATCGAATGCTATTATATACAATCAATAGTCAAGTGACGATTCCCAAGTGACTGTCAAAATATTACGATCAAAGTGTGGGAATTTTAAGAGTTTTTAACTATGTGAACGAGGATGATCCGCGATGGAATGACCGAATGAATGCATTAACCGAATAAGCGCACAAACTGCTATCGATAGCTGCCTCCGGCAGCGGTCGCAGTGTCAGTAGTGGCACTTTTCCGACACTATTTAGATGAATTGACTATTCGTATTGGAATAAAATTTTCATATAATAATGATTCTTGGAAATGTATATCATACGAAATGTGTTACTATTGTATATTATCATCAACAACTATAAAATTAAGAAAATGAGCTGTGTTGAATAAATTATAATTATTTAAATTGAAAATCAATGAATGGTGCTTATCGAACATATTGTTTCACTAATGTCATCAATATTTCCTTCAATGGTTTGGCACGACCTGATAAGCTTTCTGATTATTTTGTAATGTATCAAATCGAGTCGTCAATTGCTTTATTTGCTGTTGTTTTCCTTTAGTTTTTGTTTCTTTTCTTCACATATGTTTGTACGTTTGGTCCATCAATTCTTGTTATTTGTCTCTTCGAAAATCTATTCAGGCAGAATTCCTGCATTCGGGTCATGCACACATCCTTTCTCATCCAGTTCCAGGCGCCTGCTTCTTATGTAGTTTTTGGCAGGTTTGTCTATTTTGTTCGAGTTTGTGTTGATTGCGGGCGATGTTACGCAAAGATTGGGATTACGTGCGAGGCGACTGGCTAGTCCTTTACAGGCGATGAGCTAGCCTTCCATCCTCTCGATTTAGTGGTATAGTGTAGAGGGCGTTGTGTAATGCGGGCGATAATGTCAGCATTCTCGCCTTCCCTTGGGACGCATTACTTCGCGGGATAAGAAACGAACAAAGAACTTATCCGGTGACAGCAATGTGTCGCCTATGTTGTAGTGTTTTGTTGGCTAAAATGCAGGAAATGGTTGTGGAGGAAGTTCGCCTAACTCTCGACGTGTTCTGGAAATAGTCTGGAATCTGACGTTGAGTGTAATTTCTTAGCTGACTCTAGGATGGTGGACATTAATTTATGTCAAGCTGATTGTTCGGGGAGGGAGCGCGGACAAAGTGTGCGATTATCATTTTATCATTCGCGCGAATGTTGGTATGAAAGAAGCAGCTTGTCGGATAGAATTACTAAAGAATGAAGAGGGAACGCTGGACAGGGAGTGAAGAGGATTTGTGGTTTGATATAAATGAAGGGCTGCGAACGCGGATCTTGGTTAGGTTCGTGATGCTGGTTGATAAAAGAGCGGGAAGATGCCTTCAGAAGAGTGAAAAGCAAAGGGTGATGACATTGTAGAGTATCTTGAAGAGGGTATGATGGCCTCGTCTGCAGGTGTGATTCTGTCGATTGGGTTATTAATGACTGTTTGCCTTGTATTCATCGAGTTTGTAGTAATATATAATTCAAATGTTAATTATCACTTTTGGATTGACATAGCATTATTTAATAGAACAACATCCTGTGTAATAGTTATTGATTCTATGCTTTATTGTTCCAGACCATTCCGTTTCTGCACCACTAGCTATGGGTCGCCGCGGTGGTTATCCAGGCGGTGTCGGAGGCGGTGGTGATGCTAGTATACTGTCCCCACGCGGTAGTGATACCCAGCCGACGCTGGGCGTCAAAATGGTAGAGTACGTGTTGGGCACATCGCCGACGAACAAGGACAGTTTAGAGCCGCGTATGAGAGCGTTACACCTGGACGATAAGAATGAGAAAGAAAATAAGCCAGCCAGTCCTAAGGACGATAACGGCGGCGTGGTGGTGAATGGACAAGTGACTGTACAAAATGGTCAGGTCGGACCGAACGACGAGGATGGCAAGGGATTTAAGTAAGTATTAATTTCTTCCCGATTTTTGACATTTACGCGTTACCTGCACGTCCCGCTACAATAGGGGTAGTGGAAAGGTGGTTTCCGGACATTAGTCGAATAGGAAATGGGCATTGCTTCATTGAACCTCATCCCAATTTGAAAGGATCCTGGTGTTTGGTTTGCACACTGCTATGGGCATTTCTTTTGAAGCGGACGTCGCGTGCATTGCCTCCTAAACTTTGTGAATTTATCGTCGTACGGTCCCTGCTCGTGGCCACGGGGAGCTTCCTCTCGCGCTTCATTCGGCAATGGGCGTGTTTCGGGGATGAACTGGTCTCGTGGAAGTTGGAATTTATCGCCGCTGCGTTTTATATCCGATTGCACCTTCGTGGTCGCACCTCGGTCACGAATTCATACCGCGCAGCTTTATCATTTTATCGCCTGCAAAAAGGCCTTCAACGAAGCTGTATATGTGAGCAGTTGTCTTTTCTTCTCGTGCTAGAGTTGACCATGCCGGATGCTCGTTTTGCCGATAACCGGCTGCCGCCGTTCTTGTGGAGTGCTGACGTAGACCTAGCCATGAAACACGAAACCCAGCGCGAGTATACTTTGCAAGTGCGGTGCAGTACCTGCTGTTCGATCTCGTGTAGTTCACGAAGCTTAACTTACAATCAGTATTTCTCACACGTTATTATTTGGTCCTTTTAGACGCAGGACTTTTACCTATGTAAAATGCACTGCTACAAGTTTGTGATTTTAGACATTCGAAACTTAACTTTTGTGACGCTTTTTTTGAGAAACTCTCATAGTAGTACTGCCAGTAACCTTGGACGTGTTTTATTAAGGCGACTAGTGTGGACATGTTGTGATGTGTGTAGATCTACGGTCGGCACATATAAAGGCTAATGAATATTACTATAAATAGGATGTATTACCATCCAGACTAGTGTAGTTACGACAATTATACTATGTTAAAATACAGTATACGTAGTCATAGGCGTACGATACTACACAGAGTGTGCTTCGTTTTCAACATAAAAAAGAAGCCATCCGTATCTATTGATTAATACATAACATGTATAACGTTAAAGCAAATTTTGATCGGTAAAATCGAAAATAAAAAAGAATCGAAATGAACGCACCCGGTGCTCAGCTGTGTTCCTAGAAAATATGTATATGAAAATGAATTATAAATTTGTTTTCTTACCTGGACAATTTTCGTTATTCATTTCCGTTGGTAGCTTGCCTGCAGGCTGTAGTTAGATGGGTTCTAAGAAGAGTTCAATTTCGTGTTCACACGCCATGTACATGTTACATAAAGTTAACTTAATTTGACATATTGTACAATGTCGGGACGACAATATTATTCTGTAGATAAGAAATTTGTCAAATGTTTTTATTCCTTTGGGTAATATTGCTGCAGTATCTACTATATTTTAGCATATATTTACATCCTGTCGTAAAATTTCCCTAACTAGGCTTGCTCGTTTTTGTAGCTCTTGATGTAGTACGGTGCGTCACTTTGAAGTGACTATAACACCGTATTGCGGTTTTTGGTGCATTGCGCGTAATTTTCGCTTCTCGCGCGCTTGGTTAAGGGAGCGCCTGCTGCTGCGCTGCTATTTGTATATGTGCATGCGCTGTGTGAGAGAGGCAGCAATGGAAGCAGGCATATTCTAAAACCCAGTTTCCATTGAAGAAAATTCCCTAGCATGGCGTTAAGAAGAAGCTAGTTGCTGCAGGTTGCTTAAGTATTACGGTAATAGACATAGACGTCCCATGTCGAAAAGAGCCTTGCCGAACAGGGCACCCCCTGCATCGCTCGAGTGAAATTTATGGCTCCGTTTGCGAAATAAACACGTAAATTTGCAAATGCGCAGGCTGCACGCTTTTTGGGAACGCCTTTTCGCCAGCAGCGGTATCGATGAAAACGACTCATTTGTATATTTTTGACATATTTATGGAATTGCGCCACAGTGAAATGGTGCCAATATTATTTCCATATACGAACAAATCTAGTCAGGCAGGGAATGGTATCAATTTGATAAGTTTATGTAAACAGTATTCAACTAATTACGTGTTCAGCATAAAACCTCCAATTATAAAATGACTCCTTAAGCTTTATTTCAAACTCATTGTGGTTGTGTACGCAGGCAATCGCGTCAGCTTCTATATGCTACTGGTGGTAGAAGACTCGTTAACTATAAATTAACTCTAATCCATAGGGATATAATGTTGGACTCGCGATCGCCGCTAATGCTGGCGACAGAGCAAACTAGTCAAGTTGCGGGCCGACGCGCGGGATGATGAGGACGGATAATTTCGTGGATGCATCGCGAATTCGTGTGCCGCGGGCGTCACGACCACAACGCGGCAACGAGATGACGGTCGTGATTTAATTCTATCGGTGCCGGAGCACAGGAGGAGCATTGAAATTTGCGCGCCGACGTTCGTCATCCCACCTTGGCGGCAGCGCGCGCTTGGCGCACCGTTCAAGGTCTCGCTCGTCTACCTTGCGCGAAGTCAATGACACGTGCGTGCTCTCGCTTGTGCGCGACGGTTGTCAGGGCAATGCCACTCCCACCGCGTGTGCCTCACTCCTGCAGCCTGCCGCGCTCGCGATCAGTACATTGCGCCACCTAGATTTTACTAGAAGAATTTCTTTCCTGCAAGTGCGATCTACGTGCAGGATGTTCTGGTTGTGGCTAGTGAGCATAAGAGGGCGCTAGCACAAGGAAAGCATTAATTTATAAAGCTAATTCTGTGTATTCTAGCATTTCTTATGCACTGAAACCTCGATCTGCCGATCCCTGTACACTCGGAACTCCGGATAACCCGTGGCCGTAGCCGTGGCGTGTTTTTTCAATACAGCTACGTGAACGCGAGCCCATATTGTATTTTTTTCTCCCTTCTGTTTTAGCCTATGTTTTCGTACGTTTTAAGACTCAATGA
>JAODVP010070249.1:0-13958 GCA_025400035.1 Tetradonia laticeps
TTACAATGTTTGCTAGAGTAAAATACTAATTCAAACAAATAAATACAAATGTGTTTTCAAAAAAAATATATCAAATAGGACAAATCTCGTTTTAAGGGTAGTTAATTCATATCTTCGAAACAAATTGAGAAATCACAAAAGTACAAATGGACTTCAGATCGGGAGGAAATTGTACATAGGATATAACTTTAAAACTTTGCAAAATTCCACTTTCAGAAAAAATTTCTAAAGCCCTTTTGCCGGGAAACTATTAAAGTAACCAAAATAAAACTTGCATGTAGTGATAGCTAATGGCTATGACTACATAATATTAAAATTTCAGCTTGATCCGAGTACTTTCATGTAAAACGCCCGAAATTCTCCTAAGGAGTGTCCACTTTTGAGCCCGAAAATCTAAAATTGACGTAATCAAAAAATGACAAAAATTGCTCGGTGGAGGATGGCGATCTGCATGCATTATATATACAACTGTTTTCCCTAACTCTAATATTTTCGAAGAAAAAGGGGAAAGTCTTTTTCGGAATTTTTGGAGGGAGTCTCGGAAAATTTTTAATTTTCAGTACTGTTGCAGATTGTGATGCAGAAGTCATATTTGAATGTATTGTTTCTAACAACTTTACGTTGTTAGAGTTATTAAAGATTTTTGAAAAATTCAATTTTTTGAAAATATGTATTAATTTTTCAAGTGTCAATATACATGTAAATAGTGTAATTCATTGATCAAATGACAAATTACGAAAATTTCTTTTTACATGATATAGGACAAGTCTAGTTTTACGGGTTAAACGTAATCAATAAGTATCTCCGAAACAAATTGAGATGTCGCATAAGTGTAAGCAGTTTTCGAATCAGGGGAAATAGTTCATCGGATAGCCTTTCTAAGGTTGCCCACTCTGTCCCATACGAGTTTCAAATAAATTAGAATTTTGAAATCGTAAAAACACCCAACTTTACCAAAGTAGAAATTTAAGATTTTACGAACAAACAAACATTTTTGACCATTTTTCCATAAGGTAATTCACATGATAAAATAAAACATCCCTTCATATTCCGTCTGAATGAGCAAAAGAAAATCTACAGAATACATTTCAAAATTCTTTGTGCTTTAATTCAACAAATAGAAAAATCAACAACAAATCAACAAGGTTTATGGGAAGCAACCCATGAAATTTTCAGCAGCCAGTTCGACAGCATCGATGAAGCACTTCTGGGTAGTTTCATCTTGATGCCAACTTCCTGACGCAATTTTCCTACTGAGCTTCTTTATTTGCTCATACAGGGGCAATAAGTTATCAAAATAGTTAACTACGGTTTCCCATTGGCACATAAAATCAGTAGGATCGCACTGGTCGAAAATTTCGGTGAATGTTTCCATTTGTTTCATGCCTTCTTCATAGATCGCCCTGCTCTCTTCTTTTATAGCTTTGAGTTCTTCGTTACTATCGGTACATGTATTAATTTTTTCATTGAATTCCTCCCAGATGGCTTTAAAACATTCATTGGAAGGTAAACCCGCCTATGTAAGAAATTTGAAAATAGGAATATATTACAAAAATGTATGGAAAGAGGTAATCTTACTTTCAAATTGTTATTATAGATTAATAATAAGTTAATGGAAATTATTATAAAAATATTAATTTTGAATTTACCTCTTCACTGAGCAAGAGAAACTTGCCGAAAAGGCGAACCTCCGATGGAGCTCGAACCCATACCTTCGACCCGCTACCATTTACGACACGGAGGTACGATACTCAACTGTGTCTCAAATTTTTCGACAAGTGTCTCCATTTATTGTGGGTTCGAGCCCCATCGGTGGTTCGCTTTTTCGACAAGTTTCTCTGTGTTCAGTGAAGAGGTAAATTCAAAATTAATATTTCTATCATAATTATAAATAACTTCACTACTAAAATGCTAAATTATATTGTATTAATGGAAATTGTTACTTACGCTAAGTCCAAAGAGACCGACGAAAACGATGAGGTATTGAAATTTCATATTGCAGTTGTATAAATGTTCACACAAGCAATAGTTAGTGGGTTGGAAGGAATCAGTTCAACTTTATATACTTTGATATTCCTGCATAATTACAGGTCTTAATTGCACACGTTTAAAAAATGTTATTGAAAATGACGATATTTGCTTTCTAAAAACATATTTCGCAACGCCTTCATTTATACATTCCCAAAATAATTTGAGGAAAACAATTTTTCTGTAATTGTTGCTAAAGTTATGCATACTTGAATTCTTTAGATGTGTTCGCGCACGCAGCGCGAACAATATCTTGCCCTCTTTGGGGTCTAGTGGGTCGTCGGCGAATTTCTCGTGGGTCGCAGCTTGAAAATAAGTTTTGCCAAGAAAATTGAGTTTTACCTTGCACTGATAAAATTTAAGTTTAAAAATTATATTAGATTAAAAAATCTAAAAACAACGTTTTTATGGGTTTAAAAAGATGAAAATATGTAAAGTGGTCAACTTCTATGTATTAGAAGTATACTAAGAAGCATACTAAAATGTATGTTTGAGTGAAGTATATATATATATATATAGAAGTTGACCACTTTATTTTCATCTTTTTAGACACACCCCTCCCTTACAGGAGGAGTACTGCAACCACCCTCGGACAAGAATGCTTCCGAGGACCGTACTTTCCCTCCTGGTGATCCCCGTAAACGCATTGTCCAACACCAGTTTGGCAGATGCAGGACTTGATACACCTTGCAGGCGCGCATCACACACATTGAGGCCACACTTTATTTACAACTTCTAGCCCAGGGGCTGCTCGTGTAAACTCTCGAATTAATGTAGGCCTAGGCCATGTGCATCCATTCCTTTTACATTCAATTAATTATTAACGCCAGGGTCCCTGGTGTACATTTTTGATTTAATGTAGCAAAAGGGGCGCTGGTGTGTTGAATTTATGTAGGCCTAGGCGAGGAGTGGCTACACGATTTCACTATGTATGAAATTAAAATCTGCTGTGAAGTATTAGGAGAACAGAAAATGAAGGGAGTTTAAAAAGAATAAATCTCGGATTATCTTTATATGCTATGCTCATCTATATTTGTCATTTCTGTACACAAACTTGGAGTTTGAATGAATGTATTAAATTTAATTTCTATGCGAACATTGTTTTTTATTGCCTTTTTACTCTGTGTACCATTACTGTTTCAGGAGTCTTGATTAACAGGTTTAAAGGTGCTTCGTAGAACCAATTACTTTCAATGGGAAATAATCATCGATAATGCACTTTCAGAGTATTTGTTAAAAAATTTTCTAAGCTTTCGCCTGCGCTAGGAATCCCACCGGGGACTTTTATTTTATGTACAATCAACAGGCAAAAATGTTTGTACGTTGTAATAAAATGTCACTGAAAGAAAGTACTTGATATTGAACCTATATGCATTATTCAACATTGCAGTATATTGAAATTCCAATCGCAAGTAAGAAGGTTTCATGGTCGATCGGTTAGAGTGGTCGCATATGGGACAAGGGAGTATCTGTTAATTCCCGGCGCCGGTTAAAGTATTTTAATTTTTTTAAACAAATTCGAATTATTTATTGTACAACTTTCATACAAATTCGAAGTTTCAATATAATGTGCCTAGAAGGAACAAAAGCCTGCCGACAGGTATGTCAGAATTCTAATTTTTATCCGTACTAGATACCCATGTCATATCAAAATTTTCTTTGCAGAATGTAATTTTGAGTCATCTTACTTTTATGTACTTGTATGTTGTTAATTTTTGTATGTTGAAATAAATTTGTAATTAATGAATTGCCTTATTCATCATTCAAAAAGGACACTTGTTGAAAGTCCCAAACGTAGTTAGTCAGTAATACAGTAGAGGTTATCAGTTGGACAATGAAAATCGACTTCCTAATTTGTCTACATCTGAGTCCTTATATGTACGAATCCTGGAGGAAGGCAGAGCATTCGCACAAGCCTTTCTGACGTGGTTGGGCCGGAAGCGTAGCGAAGCAAAAATATTGAGATATGAGCCTAATATTTCGGCTACAATAACGATACGTACCGATAAAAATCAAAATAACGGCCCTCCCCCGGGCTTCGGGAGTGCCTCTGTGCCTTTTTGACACTTTTATTTTATTGAAACTTTGAATTTTTGTATATTTCTATTATATTCAACTTCTAAATAATTTGTATTTGCTTTTATTTTGATTTAAAACAATTTTACTGACATCGGGATTTGATACCGGAATCTCCTGATCCAAACATAACAATACTAACCAACTGGCTATCAAACCTCGCTATTTGTGTAAGAAATTACAATATATTTAAATGCTCAGTTGCGCAGTGGTTGTATTAGCCGTTACGTACTACACCTTACTATATATGAATAAACATCACAAATACAGAACTGCAGAATGCAGAAGGAAAATCATTTTCGAAATTATTGGAGTGGGTCTCGGAAAAGTTTGAAACTTTCAGTACTAATGCAGATTGTGATGCAGAAGTCATATTTGAAGGTATTTTTTCATTATCACTTATGTTGTTAGAGTTAATAAAGATTTTCGAAAAATTCAATTTTTTCAAGTGTCAATATATTGGAAATTAATCAAATAATTAAGAAAATTTGTTTTTCACATCAAATAGAAAAATCGAGTTTTAAAGGTTAAACGTAATTAATTCTTACCTTCGGAACAAGTTGAGAGGTCACAAAAGTACAAACGGACTTATTATCAGGAGGAAATTGTACATCGGATAAAAGTTTAAAACTTTTAAAAATCCCACTTTCAGAAAAATTATTAAAGCAACCAGAAGAAAACTTGCACGTAGAGATGTCTAATGACTATGACTACATAAAATTAAAATTTCAGCTCGATCCGAACACTTTCATGCAAAACGACCAAAATTCTCCCAAGGGGTAATACTACCCACTTTTTGGCCGAAAAAAATTAAATTGACGTAATCAAGAAATGAAAAAAGCTGCTCGGTGCAGAATCAAAATCTGCATACAATAGTGTAAACAGTTTTCGCGTAACCCTAATATTCTTCGAGAAAAGCGAGAAAATCATTCTCGTAATTTTTGGATTGGGTCTCGGAAAAATTTGAAATTTTCCGTACTGATGCAGATTGTGATGCAGAAGTCAAATTTGAAGGTATTTTTTCATTATCACTTATGTTGTTAGAGTTATTAGAGATTTTTGAAAAATTCAATTTTTTTAAATGTGAATATATGTTGAAAATAGTATAGTTCCTTAATCAAATGAGAAAATGAAGAAAATTTGTTTTTCACATGAATTAGGACAAGTCGAGTTTTAAAGGTTAAACTTATAAAAAGGTTAAAATAATTTTAAATTAATTCATATCTTCAAAATAAATTGAGATGTCGCATAAGTGTAAACGGTTTTCGAATCAGGATGAAATGGTACATCGGATACAACCTCAAAACTATTAAAAATTCCACTTCAAAATTCTAAAGCCCTTTTTTCGAGAAACTATCGAAATAGATGGTTTCTTCAAAAAGCCGGCTTATGGCCGTAATGAGATCAGATTTGGGGCCAAGCCAGAGCTTGCGATATCCGTTGGTATTAATTAATATATAGTTATTTACTTGGCCAGTTTTCAGTCAATATAACTTTAATAAGTACATATAAAATATGAATCGCTTTAAACTTGCGAAGGTAATCAAGTACACTGAAATTCCATTCAGGAATATAGTTAACTACTCATGAACAGAATTTCAGTGTACTTGAGTACCGAACCTCGGAAGGTGAGGACTGAAACCCTTTCGATAGCCTTTCTAAGGTTAGAATTTTGAAATCGAAAAACACTCAACTTTGGTGTTAATTTTGGGGCACTTCTACAGAAGTTACGGTGACCAAAGTAGAAATTTATGATTTTACGAACAGACAAACATGTTTGACTGCCTTTCCATAAGGGAATTCACGTGATAAAATAAAAGTTGATTCTAACAAGAATCTTTCCACCTGCAATATAACTGCAGATAACTGTATGTAAATAAATATAGGGTAAAAACTAAATTACATTTTTTAGCAATAATGATTAGTACAAAATGCAAAGATCAGCAAAAGTCGGCATTGATTGTAACATCTATCCAAATAAACAATTCAATGAAAAGTCAGAACATTAAAAAAAAGCGCTTCTTGCTCAATGAAATGACGCAATATCGCTTATGGTTCGCGAAAAATCGCAGTTTCCTGAGGTGAATTTTGAAGAAACTAAAAAATTTACGACTTTTGGTCTCAATTTTAAGGCATTTTAAATTAACTTAATAGATGAAAAGTCACCGCATGAGAAAGAGCATCTCTTGCTCTAGAAAACGATGCAGAGTACATTTGTTGCATACCGTTCGCGAGAAAATCTCAATTTTCCGAGGTGAATTTTCACAAAACTAAAAAAAATGACCAAATTTTGGCCTCAGTATTAGGGCATTTCTAATTAACTTAATGGAAGTCTCACCTCATGAGAAAGAGCGTCACTTACTCTACAAAATGATGGCGAGAAAATAAATTTATCGCTTATTGTTCTCCGGAGAGAATTTTCACGTCTTGAGAAAGAGCGTCTCTTGCTCTACCTAATAGCACTATTTGCCGCTAATCGTTCCAGGGAAAGTCACAATATGCCGAAATGAAGTCCTCGAAGATGTTCAGCTCCTAGGCTGTCCCACATCGATACAGTTCGCTCCCATTCCGGTTGAGAATAAGAAAGTAGAGGACGCTGAACATATCCAGGTACTTCTTCGTGCACTCCATCTTCGCATCATTGCGATTGTCGCCGCCCGCACGGGGTTACTCTCCCACCACATCTCCCGTGTAGTACGTGTAGTAGCCCGGTTAGTAGATTTCTTCATTAAAATTGGTAAACTAAAAGATTCACATTATTAACATTAAAAGTGCTGAGAGAACGTTGGAGGGGTTTAAAATATGTGCTCACTTATCTTAGCTTCTAGAGCCTGAAAAAGTGCTGGCTGCTTCTTCTGCAGGATCGGTCGCATTTACGGGTTATAACTTGGTGACGGACATGTCTTTCTACAAGACCTTCACCTTTTTATTCAGCTACAACCATGAGATGATCAGTTTGCAGTCCTCGAGGCGTAGCCCAGAATATACACGCACGTCCATTCAGCAACACACGACGCAGAAGGGATCGCATCCTAACAAGTCAGGAGATTAATATAATAATATAGTCAATAATTTATTGTAGGCATAGTGTAATAAAATTGACCACGTAATTGTCTACTTACTACTAGGTTAAACTTAAGCTTAGCCCAATGAACCGACTTGCAATGGGTAAGTTTCCTGGGTCTTCTATGGGCGGAACCGCATTCTGTTGTTATTGATAATGATTTTACCTCGAAATACCTCATGCAGATTTTGTTTTCCATTACTTGCTCCTCCTCCAGGCAGCTGCTGCAGATTACTAAAAATCATAACTAAAAATAAACAAGCCAGGAAAATGCATAAGTTCCCGGAGTGTCGTTTTATTATAGGTAAACAATATCGCCGTAATAACAGTAAGTGCAGAAACGTAAAGTCCATTTGCTTGATGAGCAGGTTGACCTCTGTAAATTACATATTGGACAAAATATAATAAAATATACCTATGGATTAGTTCTTCAATTCTTAACTAATTCACATATTAATTCATTCGGATACCTTACTATGTAAGGTTGGAATATTTTTAATGTTTACAGTAAAATTTATATGAATTTCAGATTTCAGATAATCGGCAAAATTACGATTTAGAGTTTGTAGCAAAGCGTTCGCCTTACAAGTTCGTAAGGCAAATTTAAAACACCTCAATGATGGAAATTCTCTACAGTTTTTTATTCGTTCAACATAAAACACAGGTAATATGATGTAGATTCAGAAAAAAATGTATAATATTTTTAAAAAAATTAGATCCAGATATAACTAATGCATGCAGTAATTATATGAAACAGAACAAACATTTTTTAAATCTTTGATCTTTATTCATTGTAATCATTCATTAAACTATGTACATATTGCGCACAAAATTAGTCGACGACATGTAGAACAATCACCCATTTAATAAAACATATTTACCGCTTTTCACTCCGAAACAAAAACATCAATACAACGCCATTTCATTCTATCAATCAAAACCAAAAACGTACATCTCCTTGATCCAAACATAAAACTTACACTCTATCTTAATTATACATCAATATATAATATACATAATAAGAATTATCAATAAAATCACAGGGAATCATTTCGTTAGTCTAGAAAAAATAAACCTACAATCGCACCGGAACGAAACACGTTCCCGTATGCACACTGATTTTGGATTTGTACGAAAAATACTGTCCAATTCTGGGCTATAAAATTACGATCTACACGTCAAAATTGCACATCATTGCGTTCAATTTACAGCAAATCGAAAAAAATATAAAAATAATAAATTACCTAGTTCTGTTGCGCTATACATGCCAGTTTGAAAACGTGTTGGTTTGAATAAGCTTTCTAAGGTACACTAAGTATGTAGTTGGGCCTAGAAATATTCATTGCTCAAATATTCAAATATGCATCAGCTAGTTATCATCTGGTGTGGTTCGGTATTGAACGTGTGATTTGACCATTTTGTTAACTCATTAAGTCCATAAGTGTCGTACTAGTGCACTAAGTTAACAATCTAAGTTAAGACCTAACAGGTTATATTTACAAGTACTAATGGCAGTCATTATAAACAACTTGTTTTGCCTTCGCTCACACCACCACACCATAGTCAAGGAAGTAAAGTAAACATAAGAAAATCACAAGTTAACATTCTGACAATGCTTCACAATTCCACAAAGAGAAAAGTGAGGTTATATTCTGCTCGAAACGGAATTATTGTTCACTTAGCTTTCCACGTCTTTAATCTAATTATTGTTTGCGTAACGTCCATAAGTTGTAAGGATTTTATTGTAACTTTTTCTGTCGTCGGTTCCACTCGTCCGTGATATGCAGCAGTGTCACTGCCAGTATATACCTAGTTCTAAGCGGCCATGTTCTACTCGGCCGCCATCTTGTTCAACACTATGGTATTGCAAAACTCGCAACGGCGTCTCAATTAGATTGAGACTCGAATTGATGTTCTATATAATAACAATAACAGCAACAACAAACGGATGATAACAAGGGTTTAATGCGTTGTGAAATTACTTGTCTCCTTAATTGAAATCTCGTGCCGGATTAAAACTCTTCTATCATCTGCGATTTAAGTAACTGACAATCGTTGCAATCGCTAACTATTAGACGACTGTGTGATACACATTACTTAATATGAAGCATCCCCTCGGTCGGCAACTGAGTGCTCTCCTCGTAGCGACACCGCCACGTCTAGATAGTTGCCACTCAACTCTCGTGCATAATTTCCAAAAGCAGACGCTTCATGCTGTCCAATCCTGTGAGAAAGCCACCGTCTGGTCCGTGGTGCACTGTGGTACACGCACTCGAGCTGATGTTGTCCGACTTGGTAACGAATGATGTATGCGCAAAGTCAATCATCCTCACATCCACTTGTATCGGAGTCGGAGATCGTGACCGCGACCTTGAATGTAGTTTCCCTCTGTCTTGACAACCACTACCACCAGGCGCAGCCGAGTCCTTCACGCGTAACCTCTTCGGGACACTTTTATGCGTCAGTGTGGGCGTCAGCTCCTCGTCGTCTTCATCTTCCAGCTCCAGGTCTTCGAAATGCAGGGTATTCTTATGATTGGGAGGTGAAGGTGGAGAGGAAAGATCAAAATCGGATGTATCGTCCGAAGTCAGGCCGTTAAACTGTCCACTGAGGGAATATTCATCGCTGCTGCTGTTTGAGTACAGCATCCAACTCTCAACCGGGCTGCTGGACATTCGGCCCGGTTGCAGAATGGGAGGTGAGTCGAGAAACATTGTTTCTTCGGATATGGGGAAGAACGAGGTATTTGCTCCTCGAGCTGCTGCCTCGCCAAACCCGCGATGGTGCGAGTCTTGGGACACTTCCTCATGGGAAAGGTCTAAGGAAGAATTACTAGTATCCGCGTCATAATAGCAAGGAACATCTCGAGAGTTGTCGGATTCTTGCGTACAGTCATTGACGAGATACTGCAGCGGGGAACTAGAACAACAGGGTTGTTTCTTTAATGATAAGACTGGCACTCCTCCATTTCCTTCATAGACAATCAGCAGTGAACTAAAACCAAATACAATTAATTCCACAATTCTGGATTAATGTTATTAACTCCTTACCATGAATAGAATCTGTAACTACTTTGCTTCTCAATGATTCTCCGTAACTGCTCCAGTTTATTAATAACCTTCTTAATGACATACGTTCTGAGACCATACCCATTGTCAAAAAACCTGACAAGTGCATTTTTAAACCCATCTTCGTTTAGTTCACGCCCCCAATACTTATCCTTCTTGAGATAGTAGTCCGCGTCGGCTTGATACACTTGCATCCCACACAATCGCACCCCGAGTGATCCTGAAGTACTCGCCGCACATTTCGCCATTTGCTTGCTCCGTTTCTCCGCCGAAGCATCATCGCCGTGCTGACGCGTGCCCATCTTCAGATCCAAGATACAAGGGTGCATGTAGGATGCAGTAATGTTCTCCAACATGAGAAAGTACTGCTTGTTTGTGTTGTCGCTTTGGGAGATGGACTTGAGCACCTCTTTGGGATTCCCCGAGTGATGTACGCGCATCTTAAGCACCTCCTCACGCTTACGCTTGTAGCCGCTTTTAGACCGGCCGCAAGCAGCCTGCGCCGCCGCACTATCGTCGCGGAAACTCGGCGAGTAGCGCTTTTCCATCTTCCCGCTGCACAACGTCGCCTGCATCACGCCTGAAACAATTACGCAACGGTTAACAACGCCCAGCACTCGAGAGCCCCATCAGAGACTATTCGACTGATTGAATTGAGCAAATCAACGGACTCAACAATGGAAAACTGACTTTAGCAAATTACGTGTTCGCGTGAATCATGGAATTGATATGAGACGAAAAATGCAATGTCGATTAAATAAAAACAAAACGAACAAGATACAACATGGCTCGAAATTTTCGGCAAACAGGCCCAGATTAGTTTTCCACCGGATTTTATTGTACGCATGTCGTCGTTTCGCTCGCTGCGCTTGTTGCTTGGTTGGAGGTAGTTTGGTGTTGGTTTGAAATGGAATTGTTTGTTCATACAAACCCAATGTCGAGAGCATGGCGATCAGCGACAGTCGTGTGCAGCGCTGCCTCCCGGTCCGGAAGGGGCGGATCGGGCGTGTGGTTGGCGGCGAGAGACGGAGCGTAGGGGATAGACATAGCGCGCGCCCGTCAACTGAACAGAAGAAGACAGAACTCTTCTCTTGCACAAACTTAACGCCAGCTTCGCTCGGGCATTATAACTTTTCTCAATCGCTGTGCGCAATATTTTAGACAACTTTACAGTGTACAGCAGTTTACAGCGATTACAGCATTAACAATAAAATAGTCATAAAGATAGAAATAGAGAAAACTGTGAAAACATACTTACCTCGCTAAATTTTTGTTCAGTTTAACGAGTCAAATTTCAGTACATAGTTTCGTTAACAGAATCGGCACCAAATCAACAGTCAAACCAAAAATCAAAATAACAAAATGAGCAATGATCAATGAGCAAGCGACATGATAAAATGTATGAGTATCATACACAACAACATGAAGGTTGGAAATTGGATGTCACTAACAACACTCATTTAGCAATTGTTTATATTTTCTTCAACAATCAAGAGTTAACAATTAATGCGTACGTTAAAGTGTGTTCGGTTCATTGTCTAGTCAACAGTTAGAAAATCATTTATTGCACAACATCAGTTTCAGCATAAATGCATAAATCAACACACGGTTAAATAGATCACAATTATCACAGCAGCTGAATCACTATCGTTCAGTCTCATCAAATAAGCATACTAGGCGTAATCATACAAAAGTACAAATTGTCAACTTCTTCAACAAATGCGTGTAAATTAAAACACGTCACAGCACAGTGGTGGAGACCCTGAATGCATGATTAGTGAGCTGTTTAACGATTTGTACATTTAAGTTAATGATTTATTGTGACGAAATAGAGAAATGTCAATGCTCTGCTTACCTTTGTATTTCGGTACAAACATTTTGATGTCCTGATCCTGAATGTTTTGATAAAACTCCAATTCCCGGTAGTTGAGGGGCTTGCAGATGGTATTGGGATTCAGCACCATTAGACGTGTGTGGCCTCCAACCTGAGAAATCATTAAAATATTTATTAATTCTGTTATTAATAATTTTGGAACACATCAACTCATGAAATATTAGTTCGCAAAATGTGAAAGTGCAATACTTTCTCCACGTGGCTATCCACTTGATCACTTTGTAGTCACTTTATAGTGTCATCAGTATTTGTCAACAGGTGCTACTGTTATAATTTACCTTTGTGTTCATGAATAACGGCGGTTTGCACCTAGCACCTGTTCGACGAAGCACGATGACGACACAGAGGTCGCCAACAAAAACTGGCGACTATGTAAAAAATTCCACAATGACTCATTGCGAATTACACACACTTTTGCTATACTATATATATAAAATCATATACATGCGTGAAATGAACAACGGAACTCGTATACACTGTAGGTCAGGCAAAAGTAGAAATCTGATCTAACCTGATTACTAAGAGGATGTAAATCCACCTCGTTGAGATCGTCGTGGAGTTGCTTTTGCGCATGGTGATTGGCAGCGCTTGAACTAACGCCGACCGCTGAAGTAGAGCAGGTGGTGGCCGCCGCCGTCAGCAACTGCTGGACCGCCGCCGCGTGCTGGTGGTGATGGTGGTGTGCGCTACCCGTCAGCGTCGTCGTCACCGTAGACGTCACGTTGAGACGGCTGATGCTGGTGCGCGATTCAGATTCTCCCATACCCCAATCCGCCAGCAGGTACACCATCCCCCTTTGCTTGGATCGAGACGAAAGCTCCGAAAGGATTGGGGATAGAAGACGCATAAAACGCACGTCTTTCGCCTGGAAATCAAGAAAACGTCAAACAAATGTAGTTGCGGTTATACAAAGTGGTTATAAATGAAAAATGTAGTTAAATGTAGATACTTGGTGCTGTATTCTCATTGAATTGTTTTGTGGGGATTGTAAAATAGCTTAATAATTGAGATTTATAGCTTTATAAACTGACAAATTTATTGTAAGTTTGTCTTATTAGTGACGGAAATAAATGTTAACCAAGAATTTTGATTTGGCACCAACAAATAATCAATTATTATTCATGTGATGTTAGTTATCTGCCACTATAATGGAGTTTGATATTATTACATTGTATAGTATATAATGAGAATGAAATTCATGTTAAATCTTAATGAAATTAATGCAGATTATTTCATTATTCATTTTTGTGTACTGTCCATTATGAAAATATTTTAGCTTTCCTTTTGAAAAAAGCATAAATTTCAATATTGATTTATAATGTTATAGTTAGAAAGAATTATTGTTATAATGTAAAGTAAAAGGAACATATTCGACTAAGAACTTTAAACTAAGCTAGCAAAGTGACCCTGTGGTAGTCAAATTAATTTGCGCAAGATGAAAAATTTAATTCGGAGAGTTAAAAATAGGTAGAACTTTAAAAAAAAAAGAGTGCACCTCAAAACCCCAGCTGGTTTTTGCAACATAAAATGAATGAAAATGTACTCGACATATATGGAATTGTATGGGTAAACGGAATCTATGAAATCATTTATTTGGTACGTATCTGGACTCTAGCACGACTAATGAATTGGGTTGTTGATGCAAGCAACTAAGACTGCTGATAATTGTGGAAATACTCTGACCCTATTTCCGATAAACTGTCTACAGTCGGGATGTCCGAAGAGCTAAGTAATATAGATATTAAATATTATAGAAAATAATATAGATATAGATCTATCTATCTATCCTTCGGGAGGCCAGACGACCGTCTGGCAGCACTTGGGCCAC
>JAODVP010070581.1:0-12650 GCA_025400035.1 Tetradonia laticeps
TTTTATAAATATTAGGTCAATCTATTGATTCGTGTTTATCTAGTTATGTAAGGTGATTCAAGAAGCTTAGGCCGAACATAGTTTTCATAACGATTTTAAGTACTGATTTTAATCAGAGATATTTACCCATATACTAGTAAATAGAGCACTTCGTATCATTTACGTATTAAAATTTCGCGCGGCACTGGTATAGGCAACCAGTTACATTGTAGGCATAGGCCTTATATGAAAATGTGGGAAGATGTAACGTATGTTTTAAATGTTTATTGATTCTTAAATAATATCAATTATTTAACGTATGCCTACAACTGATTTGATTATTTTTTAAATAATTTATATTTGGGCTGTGTATTTTTAAAAAAGGTTCAGCCTACAATGCGACGGATTGCCTAAAGCGTTAGACACATATTTTATTCGAAGTGCTCTATCTAGTAGTCACAAAATTGGAATATAGACGTTTTTCTTTATTATTGTTTAATTAATACTCAGCACCCAAAAACACCCTGGCTACGGGGCTGACTACGTACTTTTATTTTCTAGTCCATTTTGAATAACGATGAAAAAATAAAGAAATCATAAACATTCGTAATTACAGACGAAGTAATATGATAATAATAGCTTTAAACTGATTACCTCTGATTACCAGCGTATCGATATTTGTGGAAGAAAATATAGAAGAGAATAAGAGAGCCAGTAAAAGTAAGACAATTACTCTAGGAATTTTATAATAACAGGTTGAGATATTTAGAGGTGTAATTAAGAAATTAAGTAAATCAACAGGTAAGTAAGGAATACATTTAATAATACAGTGAGACAAACTCGTATCAATTAACCTGTGCAGAATGAAAACTTTAATTCAGAGAGTAAAAATATGTAGAATTTTTACAAAAAGACCGCAGCTCAGAACCTCAGCTGGCTTTTACAAGCTAAAATAATGAAAATAACGAGTAATTATATGGAATTGCATAGGCAAACCGAAGCTATTGAATTTGGTTGTTTGCTAGTTATCTGAACTCACGTACGGCGGTTCTATTCTGCTGCTGATTTATTTGACAGGTCGTAAAACTTTTGATTCAAGCAACTAAAGCCGCACCTATTAAAATACATAGAGGCGCTCGCTGCTACTAGCGTATTATATAAAAATACCTTCCCAATTGACTATCGTAAGATTCCATGCAAAACATATATTCCTCATTAATTAATTCTGCAAAAACCAGCTGAGCCACAGAGCTGCGATCTTTTTATAATAATTGTACATATTTTTATCTCTCTGAATTAAATTTTTCATTCTGCGCAGATTAATTGACTCTAGTTTGTCTCAGAGTGTAATAATTGGATATTAAGTCGTAAAAAGTAACATTCTTTTTTCTTTCCTTGTAATCTTATCTGTATATATCTTCCACATAATTTAAATTCAAATTTGTTCAATGTTGTCTTTAATTCTCTAAAATAAATGAATTCACTGAGAACAAAAAATAAACCTAAAACTCCCTCAAGATAAATTCCATTTGTCTCGACACTGACGTGATGTAATGTAAGGTTCGTGGTTATGGCGGAGTGAATGTATGACACACTCAAAATGCGACATTTGCAATTTAAATATCGCCATACCTTCATGGATGTTAACGCAGATGATGTCGCATTGAATTTCCCCAGCCTCAGCCTTTGAAATAATACGCACCAATTTCATCTTTATGTGCGTCTTCATTTTCTCAGTGAACAGTTCACCTCAATGAATGGCCTTACGCAGGCGCCATTCATCAAGCTCATTTCGCTCACAAATAATAAATAAACATGGTGAATACTCGGCGATATATTACGCATTCAGCTGGAACTAATGTATTCAACATTTGCGTACATTTTCAATATCTAGCAAATTCGGTATTTACATTTCCAGCTGTAATAATTAGCCCCCACATAAAAGTAAATTTGGAAAGTCAATAACATTACTAATACATTTTCTTGCAACTTGATGACAGACGCCATCTGTGTGTAAAGTTATGTAATATTAATAAGCCCTTTCTTGCATAGTACAACAATATACAATTATTGCACAATAGAAGTTTCAAATTCTATGCCGAAGGCTACAAAATACAATACAAGTAATGGAATACTCGCAACTCATTGTTTGTGCAATAAAACTGCGCTAGTTTTAATTAAACCATCGGAAATGTGTAATTTAAATGCATTAATTATTTCTAAATTATTTACGACTGCGTTAACATTCAAACCGCATAAACAAATATGAAAATTTACAAACAACAAAACCGTCCCACATATACCCAATTATTTTGAATAATTCATCTGCGTGTCTATAAATAAATAAAATCCTCACAGTAGGACTAAGTCTACTTAAGCCTGGTACAGCTTTTAATGTCTTCTTACCGATGTCGTCGGCCGAGAATAACGGCTTCGCGCATTATTGATGGGAGCGAGTATTCACCCCATTCGGCTATAGCCGCATTAGAAATTAATTAAATCCTTCGTGAGAGCGCTAGTCCTCCGCATCCTTGCTGTTTTGTTTACCTTACCCTAGTAGTCCTCCATTGGGAATGACAAGACTGCTCGTGGAAAATGGATGCTTCGTGGGAGAGTGGATTGATAGACTGCTTAAGATGCACACGCTTGTGGTGCGTAGCTGTAACAGCTTATTCCAAACACCTGCCCAATCATACGCTTATTGATTAGCAAAATAGCGTTACTAACGATATTACTGACAGACTACCCAACAATATCCTATATACAATCTGCACCTATTACTTAACTAATAATTAAAATAGTTACTCCTTCATACAGTTGATCAATAGAGATTCAAGGAAGGTGATTAAGCACTTCCGTGATTAACCCACAAGTTTGCTGACATATCATCTGCGTCTCACGGCTGTTCTTCCACACCTGCTGACGACTGCGGTATTTTCGCCGCTGTGCATTACGAGCAGCTGATGATGTTGACGAGGATGAGTTTGCGGTTGTCATGCATCGCATCAAACTCACATCAACAGTTTATATTCCAACATATCTATCATCCAGTTACTTAAACATAGGTGTTTTTCACAAATACCTAGTGTGACTGACGTTTTGGAGCAAACACAAAGCTTTTATTATCGTCTGTGTCTCTATAGAAGAAAGTTTTTGTGATACATTTTATGTCAACTGCACACGTTTTATTTAACACAGCCCTGAGTAACAGCCTTTCAAATATATATTTGATACATCACTCAATAGAATTGATCTGGAACATGGCACCGGGAAAGAACATGGAATACGAGGATAATTACACTGAAAACTGCAGTTTTAGTAGTGTAGTAAAAGTAAGAAAAGAAAGTAAAAGGAATATATACAGAAAACGTTATTAAGAAATAAAAGTCCGGCTCGCGTACGAAGAATTGAAATAATTTAAGTAAAGAACTTTGTAATATTCCTTCCATTCGCATTCCGTAAGTACGTGTGCACATTCCAAGGGACGTGGGTATTATTATTGTACCTTCGTCCTCTTGTTGCTGTGCAAATAGCACATGCCAAAACTCGTTACACGTGCAGCTGAACATTTTTATTATTAAAAATGCATTCGCATATGAGTGCCTGTCGTAATACCTAGTTCAACGAGTAACAAGCTGTGGAAAGGACGAAGATATATAATACATGATAAATTTGAATCAATAACTTTTAAACCACACCAATTTGGTTAAGGGTTCGTTAAACATAAAGAACCACAGCAAATATGCGAGACGTTGAGTGGGTGCTGGTTGTTCGGATATTGCATTTTCCAACACCGCATCAAACTATCAGCCACGTCAGTGATGTTGTGCCAGTACCGACTCACACATTACATGTATATGCCATGAAGTGCCATAACGATGCTCTGCGTGCACTGGTTGGAGTGATCGAAGATGAGAGATTGGAAATTTGTGAAACCAATCAATTTCTACAGCAGATCGTCTCCGCTCCGTTGCATGAAAATATACATGTGCGCAGGAGACGACAACTTTCATCTTGCATCAAATTACACTCAACATCACCCAAACCATCAAGGGAGACAATGTGCCACGTCACCAATATATAAATGGGAAATGTAGCACTTCATGTGTGATAAATAAAGCCGGGTATCATCCATACTTTATGAAGCGTTCGTGTTCTGCTCGGAGACATTTATTTTTGTGGTAGCACGTTTGCTAACAATTCTAGGAAAGTGTTGATTTCATATAAATTCGATATGTAAATTAAACAAATAACGTGACAGTAATAGCATAAATTTATAAAATCATTGGAATCAATTGTATACTTGCACATCATCACAATTGATTTTTACATTTCAGTCCACTTTTTCATGATATGAATTCAAATGGAATTTATGCTCGTGCTATGTGCGTTATCTGCATCATCATTTATTGATTTAATATGGTTTACACTGTATTTGTGACGTTAAATACCGCAAGTAAACTAACTAAATAAATTATAATTTATAATTCCCCTTTTACGTATAAAAACATAGATATCCATGGAAATTTATAGCTAAGTTCAACAACAGGTATTGCGATATAATCTCCTGTCATCACAAAATCACAGTAAATATCAAAATGGCATCAGCATCACGCTTGAGCCACATATTGAGCAGATCAATTACAACTGGCGACTTTTACACAGGCCTTAAGTACATCAAGAGTACAACTGACCAGCCAAGTGCCTCAGGCTGCACAATCACATGCAGACAAACAGTTCAATCTGTTGCTATTGCCAATGAGCCTCCCGTCGTTCATCGCTCGCCTACATCAATCTATATCCACAATGGCCAAACAATCATCACTAATTTGCAGCAACTGGGGGGTCGAGCAGCTTGCATTGGCTTAAACCATTTTAATGGATGTACCACAATTCGAAGCATTAGCTTCAAGGCCTCGACACGAAATGACCAAAGTTCAAGTATAACTGGAAGTACAGTAACACGAGGTGTCGGAACGACATCAGAAACATCTGGAAGCGTAGGTGCAGCTGGAAGCGCTGGTGGGGCTGGAGGAGCAGGGGGGGCAGGAAGACCTCCAGGAGGAGCTGGAGGAGCTGGTGGAGGTGGTGGTGGAGGAGGTGTAGGAGGTGGAGCACCTGGGGCCCCAGGAAGACCAGGAGGAGCTCCGGGAGCTCCTGGCAGGCCTGGAGGAAGTGTAGGCACAGGAAGTATGGGAGCTCCAGCTGGGGCTGCAGGAGCAAAAGGACCTGGAGGCGGAACCCCAGCTGCTCCAGGTGCACCAGGAGGAGCAGGAGGAGCAGGAGGGGCAGGAGGAGCAGGAGGGGCAGGAGGAGCAGGAGGAAAACCTGGAGCGCCTGGAGCACCTGGTGGTGCAGCTGGAGCAGGAGGAAAACCTGGAGCGCCTGGAGCACCTGGTGGTGCAGCTGGAGCAGGAGGAAATTCACCAATTCCCCCAGCAGCAGGTGGTGGCACCCCTCATAGTTCACTTCCGGTGATTGTACCAGGACTTCATGGAGCCTATGCTGGAGCACTTTATTCTGCTGCTAGAAAAGAAGGTAAACTGGAGGTTGTTGAGAAAGACTTACTCACTGTTAAAGAATTATGGGAAACTGACCCCAAGCTGAAGTTTTTCCTACTATCACCCGACATAAGCGTCCACCTCAAATTAGAGGGCATACAGGCTTTCAAAAAGAAGAATATCAGTGATATTACTTTTAATCTCCTGACAGTCCTAGCGCAAAACCGACGATTCCCTAAACTGACAGCGGTGATTAGCGCCTACATGGAAATTATGGCAGCAGGTCGAGGTATTGTTGACTGCACAATCATTTCCGCCAGACCAATGAAACCGGAGCAAATGGAACGGCTAAAGCAGACTTTGGTCAAGTTTTTGCCAGGCAAAACGGCGAACACAGTGACGACCATTGATCCGTATATAATCGGTGGTTTTATTTTGGTCCTGGGTGGCAAGCATATTGATATGAGTATGCAAAGGAAGTTTCATATGTACGAGAAGTTGATCAGAATGCCAGCATGAAATGATTCCCGTTTATTGTGTAGCATTTCGTGTATTTAATATTCGTAATAAAATGTTTGAATTTGATGTGATCGCTTACTCGCAAGGGTCCCAGACCACGACACCGAGGCCCGGACAGTCCACCTCGTTTATAATCTCACATTCTCGCTTGTCGCAGACGCAAGTCGGCGCTGTGAAGCCGCCGCAGAAGGCGATGAATGCAACGAAGGCCAACACTAGAGCACCGCGCATTTTGTTCACCCACCCACTTGGGCTAATCACATTACGCGCTTCTGGCTGCCGAAAATTACATCACGATCGCGCCGAGGTAAGCTCCAACGACATTCAGCACCAATTAACGGTTTGATTGCACAGCTGCGATTACTTCGAATTGGACTTCCAAGATTGCCACGCAACTGTTTGCCACTGCGGTACTGCTAGCGATGATTTAAATCGATTGCTAGTTACCACCTAGGGAATGCTAGTTTTTGATTTGAGACCATTTTGTAGGCCGACAGATTTTATTTATGCACACACGCAACTGCACACTTCGGTCAAGTTTGCACAGCACGCGACGACGGCACGCTACGAGCTCGCACGAGGGGTGGCGCGCGAATGCTTATCCGTCCGCTCCGGGGTAGAATATAGGTGGAACTGAGCGTTTGGCGGCGGTCGAGGCGGCTGGCGACCGCCGGCTGCGTGCTCTCGTGTGCCTGAGAGCGCGCTGGAAATGAGCGCTTGCGTGGCATTGTTTTATGTCTCCTCAGGTAGTTGGTAGGCGGTGTTCGCTTCAAAGTATACTCTTCTCAGTTGGAGTTGCCTTTGGCGGTTATGGTAGGTCCTGTCCCTTGATAGTGCGCAGGATAGTAAATTGTGTGTGTTTACAAAAAAGTGCCTTATGACAAGTGACCGAGAATCATAGCGAAAATTAGACACGTATTTTTTTATATCAATAGAGGCCAAGTTGATATACGTCTTGTTGTTTATTAAGTGCTCTTGTAATAAATTAATATATACGAAATGCTATTGATTACCGACATTTTACTTATAAATTATTTTATTCATTAAGTAGGAAAGAACTAAGGTAATATATTCTGATGTAAGTAATATGATAAACTATCAAGGTCGATATATCGACACAATGTTCCCAGGCAATTTCTTATTATGTTATAGACAATAAATTTATAGTATGCACTTGTTGTAGATCCTAAAATTGACTTTGAATGCGCAATTTAGGTGAAAGTTATGTCCCATTTTGAATAGATCGCGTCGTAAATGGTTAACCGAGAAATAAACGATTTACTGCCTTCAGATAACTAAAAATCCACCTATGTTACATCAAAATATACAATAGCGATAAATTGTGACAAATCGAGGTAGCCATGATTGTTTGATCATTCAAATTTTTTCCCCGGCCATTCCAACACCCACAAATCGTCTAATCAAATTAAAATTTTTTGTGACTTTCTACGCAAAGATCGTAGATCATTTCTTGCCGGGTAACACAAGAATGACCAGCGCTTGAACAGGATGAATTATCAAGGTAACCCAGGATATTCGCCAGTCAATCAGCAGAGATGGCCGTGTATGGGAAGCCAAGGAAGTCAAGCCCCAGCGCTATATCAATACAACGATTGCAGAAATTACGACGCTCAGCAACAACAAATGCAGCAGCAGCAACAGCAGCAGCAGCAGCAACATCAGCAACACCAACAGCACCAGCAACAACAACAATATCTCGCCAGCAACCAGCAACAACACCCGCCTATGACAGCTAATGCCAACAATGGATTTCGACAGTCGTGGCATCGACAACAAACACCACAACCTCAGCATATACAGAACCATTGGAGCAATGGAGCACAGCCAAAGGAGTCGAATATCGGTGTGTTGCCAGCGTATCCTCCTAGCGGGCATCCAACACCGGGGAGTCCCTCGTCGTACAATAATTTGAATCGAATAGAGCCGCTGCAACAGCCGATTTATCCCAGTGTGGAAGAGTTTTCGGCTTTCTACAGCTCCCAGGCTGGTGTTGGCCGTTGATACAATGTATGCCGGTGCAACCATCTGTGATATCGTGAAGGTCTTTTTTGTGTTACTCCTAGATGCTACTTGAATACCATGGTCTATTTGGTGAAATGACTTTGCAAACAGATGATTGTAACTTCTTTCCGGCATACAGACGAGCACAAATTCTTCCGATTCGGCTTTATAATGATGACGATACACAAAATATATTATTGGGTAAAAAGAATTTCACTATGATACCGGGGAAATTCCTATCGAAATTTAAATAGTCTTATCTCCTGGCTCACTTAAAAATTTATATAGAAACTTAATTGTGAGATATATTCAAAACCTTGATGTTAATTGAAGAAATGATTAATTACAAGTAGGACGTGATTACCAGGAGAAAGAAATTATACATATGAAATCGATTAATAATGCAAACAGCAACTTATATCAATGATTAATCGTATAAATAAAAACATATAAACATCGATTTATCATTCGTTTTACTTATAAACGATTATTTTGTACTAATTGTAAACTACTCTAAAATTAATTCCTGTTTTGATGCACCTGGCGCCCTCTAGGTGACAAACAACAATTTTATATTAACCTATGTGTTTTTTTTTTGCAAATTATTTTGTTTCTATAAATTTATGCAATAAGACAATTTTAATGGGAGCATTAATTATATTAAAGTATCATTCGGCAGTGACAGTATATAAATTTTGTTTCTTTCCCAACAAACATAATTGTCACCATATTAAATTATATTGAAAAGGTATGTTTTTTAAACACAATAATTTATTAACATATTTATTTAAACCAATAGATAAAAACATATAAATACAGGTTTATCATTAATGTTATATAACATACGATTATTTTGTACTAAAATTTAATCTAAGATTAATTCCTGTTTTGGTACACCTATCACCCTCTAGGTGACAAATAGCGAACTATGAAAATAAACAAAATTCCTGTTAACCTGCCAAAAATTGTCTTTCTAGAAAGTTGTGAAACAAAACCATATTAGCATAAAACATAAAATGCATGTTCGTTTTTTAAACACAATAATTTATTGATATTTTGTTTCAAAGAAATTAAGTGCATGAAAATTACAAACACTTTGAACTAATGTACGAAACTACTGTACACTTCTTGAACTTTATCATTCAATAAGCTCAGATAACTCTTGTTATCAGGTTTGTATGCAAGTTGTCCCACTTTACGGTGAACAAACAGAAAATACTCCGCAAATACTTCTGCATAATTTCGAACGCTCGTCGGACAACTTCCCATAGCATTCACCCATGTCTTATGCACCACTTCTTCCACAACAAGAGTATTTTTGTATCCAAATGCAGTCAAGACAAACAAAACAGAGACAAAGAGCAGAAATGTGAGTAAGAAAATAGACAGAAGAGATCGTCTTGCTTTCCTCACAGGTTTCTTCACCTTTTGTTTATCCTTCACCGGCCGTGCTTCATCCAATCTTCCTTCAGTTTTCATTTTAGATTGCGTAGAGTGTAGCTTTGTCTCTTTCTTCTTCTTTTTCTCTTGTACGTGTGGCTTCATCTTTTGCCCAGCTACCTCGTTCTGCTTATCCTTCTCTTTCTGTCTCTGCTTTTCTCGAATTTCGCGCTCTTCATCCACCTTTTCGCGTAGTTTTGCGAAAAAGTAGATAATATTTGAAGCACATATTTCACACTGTGTAGTATCCAAACAATCACCAGCTGCTTCTTGGATAGCAGGCACCAGTGGATTGTCTTTCAGGTCAAGCCACTTTAAGTTTTTCAATTGGCTAAAACTTAGCGGTAAGTGTTGCAGCTCATTTCTGTACAGATCCAAGTGTTTCAGTCTATTTAGATCACCAAAGTTGTCTGGCAACTTCTTTAGTTTGTTCTTACTCAGGTCCAATTTAGTAAGGTTTACCAATGCCGAGAATGATTTCTTGAAGAAATGAATAAGAATATTATGCTGTTGAAAGAATATAAGCGAATTATTTTATTTAAAATGACATACTGGTAAATTAACAAGATGATTGTTGGAAATGTCCAGACTCCATATTTTCCGATAAGAGGTCTAAAATAGATTTTATCAAGTTAAAGTCAATGAAAGCCATTTGGGTATTACTTACGATATCCTTAATAGGTACTTCTTGTAAATCGCACATACTTAGGTCCATTTCCCCATCATCAACCTTATCACCAAGGTTAATTTTGGAGATAGGCGCCATTCTTGCTAATATATTTCTGCTGGTTTGTGATATCGCTATACAAATAACTATCAATTTTGACAAAGCTTTCGCTGACTGCTCTCTTCGATTTTTGAGTCTTGGCTACGTAAATTTTGTTTTAAATACATAGAAACTTCTGCCGGCCTGACGTCGATAAAAACAAACTCCAAATGCTAACGACACGTCACTCATTTAAGTTGTCATTTCAGTTTGGATTTATTTCTCCGGTAGAGGCGCTAGTTTCTCTTTTTATTTTTGTCGTTTTTAAATATATATCTAGAAACAACAAAACAGTACAATTTATTCATACGTTATTAAAGAATGTATGCCTAATTCACGCGAAAATATAGCTATATCTATCAATGGCATATGGCCATATATGGTCACATTTTATACTACACTTAACATTATGTATCAACCATTGAATCTTTTTCAAATAAATTTGAAAGTAGTCTCTAATTATTTATCTTCTATTTTAATTTAATTAAATTATATATAAATTAAACAAATTTAATTAATATAAACCTAATAATAGCACTGTTGCCAACTTTATGGATATTTAACGAAGTGGGAGCACAAATTTCACTCTGATTTAGGCCTACATAACTTCTACTAACAGTTTAATTGAAGAATTATCTGACCTGATACGTTGTATACGCATACCGCCAGAGGCGCGACCAACTGGAAGAATGTCATAAGTTATATAGCGTCACAGAGGAATAAATACACATGTAGTATTTATAACTATTCATAATATTAAGCTATAATACCCTAAAATATTATAATATCAAATGCAAAGGTACAGGATAATCAGCTTAACTTTATTTGTAATGTTTTCATAAGTATGCGTGACGAGCTGCCTGAATTTAGTACCCTCTATCGGCATTTGTTTGAGACATTACAGCGTTATGGAAACCTTTAGTAAATTAATGTAGGCCTAGTTGTGATTGAGTTTGGTCGTTTTGCTCATTTTGCATCCCGATAGCGACATTCGGAATGTCAGTAGTGTTAGTCCACATGTGTGTGCGCTATTTCATGGATTTGTCGTACCGCCTGTGCGCCTAGTTAAATGATTACACAACAGCAAAACAATTGGAATTTTTGTTAAAACGCAGATCCAATCTGTGACAGAATTCTTCGCAAAGACTCGGTGTGTCATTCTTCAAGATGTACAATGTTAAAGGTCCTAGTAAAATTGTTGCAAAAACGCGGCGGGGTAAGTTCTTAATTTTACCTATTCAAAAGTTAACAAGCTCCACAATAACATGTTTAATGTAATATTACATTCCTAAGAATCAGCCATACTTTAGAAATTACACAAGATTTGTTTGCATTGCATAAAATTATAATATACCCATAACTCACATAATTACAATAACATGCCAACCATATCAAAAAGTATAACAATTAACAATGCAATTCAACATCAACATTTCCTTGTTGATAAGATATCCTTCAATGAACCATTCATGTAAATTATTCATATCAAATCATTGTAGGTCTGGTGCAAAATATTGAAGTAAAGAACAAAAAATCGCTTAGTAACGGTCATGTGAACAACAATAATGATTACAATGTAATAAACAATAATCATGAAGAAATTATGGTAAAGTAAGTCTGAGTAAGATGTGTTGTTCATTGATAAGTTTCTGGATTGTTCTTTACAGGGGACCTAAACCGGTATTTCAAAATGTTAGTAAGAAAGTTCATCAGAATGGAAGTTATCACCATCATGACTGTGATGATGAGCAAGTTGTCACACCTCAACACGAAGAAATTGTAAATTATGTCAGTAATTGTGAGTAAATTTATAACATATTTGATATATACATGTCTAATACATCTAATATATTTCATTTTAAGCATGGAATTGTGTATGTAATGAATTGGATCTAAATTCAAATTCTTCAGATGACAGCTCAAGTCCACAAAGTAAGTTATATTCTATTTTAACCGTTTTTAATTATCTATTCATTGTCAAGTTCATTAAATCCGCTATATTAAAATTATCTAGTACAGTAGAACTCCTCTCATCCAGATATTAGGACCAAGAGGTCATTCCGATTAGCGGAGATGATTGTTTTAATAAATATGGTTGATAAGGGTGCATTTCATAAGATAAGTAATCGAAGGAGAGTCCACTCTCTCCGTAAATGTTGTAATCTTGATAATTCATAAATAAACTGCTTATTTTGCAATATATCTAAAAGTCAAGTTGTTGCCATGTCGCACAGGCTATTTCAATACAGCTGTTTGAAATCAAGATAATTGGGTCTGGTGGGCAAACTAACCTAAGCTGTCATTTGTTCTCATGTCGGTTTAGTGTGTTTCTAATGAATTTGCTATTGGAGTAATTAGGTTCTAGTTGTGTTGAAGAAATCTGAACTAAATGTAGATAACTGAGTTTCAGCTTTTTGGTAGCA
>JAODVP010070690.1:0-13942 GCA_025400035.1 Tetradonia laticeps
TTGTTAAGGTGGCTATGGTAGTTTTTAAAAGCACGGGCGTATATTATATTCATATAACGCACGCTACGGCGTGCTAGATACAAGCAAAATAGTGTACCAAAAGATTATATATAATTGGATTTGATTATTTCTTTGAGTGAAATATAAGATTCATCCAAGACTTCGTGACACAACTATTCAACTATACTATGTATATTATATCAATGACTTTGAGGTGACAGGAGTGATACTGATATCTCTGATGACGAGGAAGTATTTACGCTACTACAGATGCGTGGTCCTCGACGCACACTAGCAAGGATAATAAATTACATAGATAATATTATCCCAAGACTCAATGCGGAACAGTTCAGGCAACATTTTCGAATCACAGCTTTGTATACAAAATCTCACATTCTAGTCAGGAAGCAATTGCACTCACAGACTATTCAAGGTGCTATATTAATATATAATAACCATGATTTGTGAATGTATATAACATGATTTTAAATTCAACCAGCACAATGCAATTAAATATATGTATGTTGCAGGTCTGTAGGAGATAGGTTTGACATATGCAGGTGTTCACATAGTGTTAGTTTTATAAGGGTTTTGCAAGCGTTGGATGATAATGCTGGAGATATTATACAATCGCCAAGGGGAGACAGGCTACTCACAATGAAAACGAAATTTCAGAAGTTGTCAGTATTACCCAACGTAATCGGAACTGTGGATGGTACACATATTTCCATTAACCAACCACATGCAAGATTTTATGGAAAAATAATATAATACAACTGCACGTTAGATTAGGTAATTTAAACTTTTCATGTTGTTTTCAGGTAGACTCTCTGTCCTACAAGACCTACAAGAAAAAGTATGCAGTTACTCTTCAAGCTATATGTGAATCTGAACTGATGTTTCTAGACTGCTTTGTCGGATACCCAGGGTCTATCGGTGATCTAAGAGAATTTAAGAATGCTGATTTGGTTAGAGGTGCAGAGGGATATAGCATTATATTTTCCCAATGAGGAATATATCATAGGTGATACCTGGTTTTACGTTGGTGTATTTTTGCTTTTTGTGATCGAGGAAATTTAACAGAAATGTTTGATGTTTGTATTTTTAGAATCCTGCCATTTTTATTCTTGGAAGTTTTTCTCACTATATGAGAAGTGAATAATTTATTCATTCTTTGACTACACATCCAAGCCATTAAATTATCTGTATATTGCTCTTTGTAGGCTAAAAAGAAGTTTCACAATGTATTCTCTAAAGTTAGGCAAGTCATTGAACGTGCTTTTGCACTATTAAAAGGTTGATTTCGGAGGTTAAAATATTTAGACATGGTCAGACAAGATCCCCTTCCTCATAATTGCTTGCACTGTACTCGTAACATCAGTCTCCAAAATGTGGATGAAGATATAAAAGAATATTTTATACATGGTCAAGAAAACGAAGTCTATGCAGCTAAAAACGCAGTGGCGAATGAAAATTGTGCTGGTGTGGTAAAGAGAAATTGCCTATTAAGTTATGTATGATAGTCAACAATATTTATATATTTATAATAATACACATAAACATTTTTTAAATTAATATTACAATTGATCTTAGAAATTGCTTAGAATTGCGTTTTGGAAAAAATAATACCTCGTCATTCATCACCATGTAAACATGTACAAAAAATTAATATTAGAATTAGTCTTTGAACTTATTATTTAGAATTACGTTTTGGATAAAAGTAATACCGCTGCATTCATCACAATATAAACTGTTTTTAAATTAATATACGTGTCTTTAATTGTTTAATGAGTAGTTTGCGCGATTGCCTATACAAAAGCTAACGTAGGGATAGCGCCCTAATTCCCAAACTGATTCCCATACGTGCATGACTTCGATGTACATGAGATCTCCGATTGAGCAGGCCGGCACCTTCAAAGGGTAAGACATTTTATGTGCGCTCGCGGACATTTAGCTACGTTACAAGTGCAATGATATTCTTAAACGACGGAATTGAAGTTTTTAAATAATAGTATTGCTCAAGAAAAAAATGGAAATTGCGTATTTACCGACTGTGTGGCAACAAAGTTAAATCAAATTTGCGACGAAATCATTAGATTTCATGTTGATCACAAAATTACAAATTTATTATATGAAGGTTTAAAAAAATGCGGAGAGAATAACTAATTAAATAAATTACCTCATTCATCTTCATACTGTGCAACTGATTCTTGTGTCTATGTAGGTATTGAAAACAATCAGTTAGTGATTCTGCTGCTGTATGTGGATGATGGCCTGCTAATGTCACCAAGCATGGTTGCAATTTAGGCAGTGCTCCATAGCTTAGAACAAGAATTCGAAATCACCAAAGGCGGTGGACACTACTTTGTGGGGCTTGAGGTAACACGTGATCGAAATAAACGTGAGTTGCACATCGGACAAACCACCTACATCAATTGCATCGTGGAGAAATTTAGATTGGTTGAGTGCAATCCGCGCTCAGTGCCTGCAGATCTAAATGTCCGGCTCAGTAAGGAGATGGGTGAGAAAACTATCCCGGAAACAACTCCTTACAGGGAGGCGGTTGGATCGCTGATGTTCGCGGCATGTATTATAACGCCGGATTTGATGTATGCGGTTACAATGGTAGGCCGTTTCCTGAATAAGCCTGGAGAGGAGCACTGGAAAGTCGTAAAGCTACGCAAGAGGGATTGCCAACCTTGTCATCCGGTATGGTGGATCACACCAAAATTGGCACCTGTCAGCGTACTCGGACAGCGACTATGCAGGTGATCCAGATACCAGAAAATCGACGACCGGATTCCTGGTGCAATTCAACGGTGGCGCGGTGTCTTGGATATCCCAGCGGCAAAAGATTGCGGCGATGTCGACCACAGAAGCCGAATACATTGCTGCAAGCAACTGCACCAAGGAAGTCGTTTGGCTGCGTCGGCTTCGGGAATCGGTGGAAGTGGACATAAGGGAAGCCGTCAAATTAATTAAAAACCCCGAATTTCACAAGAGGACCAAACATATTCAGGTGCGTTATCACTTCGTCCGAGAGATAGAAGAAGACAACAGCATCCGCGTTGGATACGTCAGCACTACTGAACAATGTGCTGACATTTTCACCAAAGCTTTGCCCAAAGAGATGTTTAAGTATCTGCGATCTCGATTGCTGGTGATTAATGTGCCACCAATTCCTTTCGCTGGTGGGAGTGTTGATTGTGAGTAGTAGCTTAGCAGTTCGAAGTGCGGGGGTATGCTTGAGTGGTAGAGTGAGGGAAGTCTTGAGAACTTGGTGTGTAACGCGGGGGTGCGTAGTGGTAGCTTAAGTTAGTTGAGAAAGGTTAACCTCAGTAGTACGTACGGTTTTGTTGTTTGCCAAGATTGATTCTATTAGTTTGTGAAATTGTTCTGTTAATAAATACATGAAACTTTGTGCTCTGTTCTCTGATATACATCAGAAACACCTGAAGCCTCCAATGAAGCAAGTAGAAATGATAATCAAATTGAAGAAGACAAACAATAGGCAATGCCTGTCTACACCAGCTCGTCCTAATGTAATCCGGGGAAAAAGAGGAGAAATATCGGGTGCAATGATGTTCTTAAACGACAGCATTAAAGTTTTTAAATAATAGCTCAAGAAAAAAATGGAAGGTATTAAAAAATGTGGAGAGAATAACTAATTAAATAAATTACCTCATTCATCTTCATAAATAGTACTTTATTGATATAGAAATTAAATTTTGTACAAATTCGTTAATTTTGTACAAAGTATAGCATCTAATCGGCCGAATTTTTACAAATAAAATTGTTAGAGCGCGTTGTAAGAATTGTAAAAATTTGAATCAAAAATGCACAATTATCGGCGTTTCAACCGACCTTGGTGGATTGACGCAAAACATTATATATTGCACATCGCACTGCATTCATTTTGAGTAGAAAGGTGTTGCGTTTTGATTTTTATCGAAATAGTGGGTTTGGTGCTCCACTTTTGCATTGCTCTGTTTCTTTGAGAGAGGGTGCTGCACTGATTGTCGTTCAATTTGCAGTTTTTAGCTACACCAACAATTGTCAAACTATCATATCTCATGTGTTTGCCAGTATTCCATTTTTTTTCTTTGAATAGAGTATCTGCAACACCTCTAAATATAGTCAAGCCTGCATTGCATAAAAACGAACCACTACCACGAACGTGGTAGTAACAAGGTTAGAAAAGCTTGAAGATGAAGACATGCGAATTCGTGCTAACGAAAAGTATACACGCATTGTTTCAGGTTATTAAATTATGCAGATAGAAGAGTAACAATAAATTAATCATAAATTAATTAAATAGAAATGCACTTGCAGAAATTAAAATTATTAATTGCGGACTCCTGCCAGTTTACAGATCCTTGTCTAGAATTTAAAAAATTGTGAAACCTGTCGCGAATTGTTCTTGCAGAATCAATTTCCACTTTATCGTCCTATATTAGGGAGTTCGGTAGCATCCAATCCATGGTCAGTATATGTTACAGAATTTTGAGTGGTAAGAAAATTGTGCAGGATAGTAGAAGTCAGTGTAGTTAGTTCTACTTTCTCGGGAATTAAATTAATGGGGTTCAAATAACATGCCTAACACATTTTTCCTCGATTTCTCCGCTGCAACTAGTTCGTACTCCATACACAACGTTTCTTACGTTTTATTGTACTTTGTTTAAAAATACATGCAACAACGATTGAATTGAATTGAACCTTTTAACATCAATTGATGTTGATTCATACTAGTAAAACTAATCGCACTATTTGTAGGAATTATGGATGTGGATTTCTATCTTTTCATTTAGGAACTGTTTATTTAGCAAGCGTATTTTGTTACCATGCTGTCACGTTTTTTTAGCATATTTTTATGTACATGTAACAGGAATATTAAATATGTACACATTTTTGCATTCAGAAAGAAATACATACGCTCTCATCGCGGGTCGCGCCAATTGTCGTGTATTTGCGTTGTATTTGTATTTGTCGTGTATCAATTAATTACATGGAAATAATAATAATTACAATTATATTATTAAAATTACGGCATTCTGTCTTGATGATAATGTTTATTAATTATTTAAACACTCGATAAAATTCTTACTGGAATTATATTTTGCATATCGGGCCATTTTTACAAGCGACTCGCGACGCGAGCGGCTCGAGACGCTCGTATGATTGGCATCGTACGCAGTCCAGTGACGGAAATCATCGCGTTTCTATCTTCTATCTATCATCGCGTTTCTTCTAAGAAAATAAACAAAATCAACATCAGCTATTACGTCACTAATCGAGTCGCCAGACGCGCCTTGGAACGAGCACCTTAAAACGGGATTTAGGCACAAATTGCGACAACCGTCACAACGAACAAGTTAACTAGTGAATCCGTGAAACCTTGTGGCTTTTGACTGAATGAAAAACGTACTGTACAACAACGCAAACCAACAGTTTATTTAATTTGTGTTTAACACTTAATTTGTTTGTATAACTGTGAAACTATTAAGAGATCGCGATTTTTTCTTATATTGTATAATATCAATTAAAAAACAAACATTTATTATCGGCGTTTTTGCCTGGCTTTGACTAGGCTGTTCAGCACATATTTATTTATATTCTTTTTTATTTAATACCTAATATCGTTTTAGTTTGTATCCCAAATATATCTTTCATTATGTTTCTGCAAAGTAAATTCTGATCTTCTAGATAAAATGCCTAAAAACAAAACAAGGAAGCAATTTGCAACTTTTGCAATAAGCACCTGAATACTTCAGGTAATATCATTAATCTTCGGGATCATCTCGAAAAAATACTCTTATTTAGGAGGTTACAGAAGAGCCTTTAGGGAAAAAAATTAAATCGACTGCTGAAACAAACTAGAACATTCCAAATAAGTCAGCTGTTACTGAAAGTGTTACGGAAACGCGTATGACGGATGTTGATTCTACAGATGGCATTACTGGTTGCAGTTCAAAAGTTATTGTTCCGATCACAAACAATGAAAACAAAAAAATACATCACAACAGCCGAACATAGGTGACTTGTTTAATAACATTAAAAGTGTTGCAAGTACTGAGGGTACAAAACAGAGGAAAATCACGGAGGCGATTTTGAATTTTCTAGTCCCATAAACTCAGTTGTAGAAGGGATTATACAGATAATGAAGGAACTTGTTCCCTTATACAAAATTCCATTTAGATAATCATTTAAAAATCGTTCAGATGATAAATATGAAGCTATGTCTGCGGTTCTCAGAAATTACCTTAAAGCAGCGGGACATTTCCGTCTGACATATGAAATATGGACAGAAACAATGCAAAATAAGTCGTTTCTCGGTGTCACCGTTTATTTCTTATAAAAAAACTCAACTAACGATTACAACCTTGGGAGTCATCGAGTTATTCGAAACATATACAGCTGACTATATTCAAAGAAGATCAACAAAGATTTTTCATCAATGGTGTATTTCCACCGATAAAATCACTGCTGTAGTGATTGACAATGACAGCGCAGTTATGAAAGTCAATAAAGATATGTTTGGAGGAAAGAGGGAAATATTTCCCTGAAGGAGATCGTTATGTGATCGAAACTAGTCAGGTTAAAGGTTAAACGAGGTTAAAAGAAAAAGAAAAATATTGGATTAGATAACTACTAAGATAAGTATACGAATTTAGAAGGTAACCTCAAAACACTCGCAAGAAAACCGTGTCATACACGTGATGAAAAAGTAATACTAGAGCTCAAAAATCGATAATAATATTATATCTTCTTTTGCCTAAGCAATCTTTATTAGAATCTAAAAGTATGTTAAATGAAAACATATATAAACAGCTTATACCGCACGATGGATATTTATTATAAAACTAATGTATTGGACGTGTATAAGTGAGAACACCTTAGTTATATTGCTTTCTATATATCTTTATAATTTTATAATTGACAATGTAAACAGAAATGATTTTGTAACAAAAATGTATTTCTTTTTAGTTAATCTCATGATGACCAATTAAAGGTCGAAACTAGTTATTAAACGAATATGAATCACATAGCTGCCGTACATTTATCTTCGTATGAATATATTTTGTTGTCATGTTGTTAGGTCCAAGACATAAACTGGAAACATTAAACTTATCTAATCGGGGAAACAAATTTATTAATAAAATTACTACAAATCTCATAAATAAATTGTTGAATATTTGAATTCGAAGAGAGCAGCAAAGAAATTTTGAAATGGTGGTTTAAAAATGAGCATCTCTTTCCATGTTTATCTAAAAAGGCAAGATACTTTTTGTGCATTCCAGCAATGTGGGTCCCGTCGGAGAGATTGGTCTCCACAGCAGGACTAATAATATCATTCATTACGTTGTTTGAATTCTTAGGCAACATGTGTAATCACAATAAAATTATATGATGAATAAATGTTAAGATGTAATTACTAGTATATGTGTTTCTATATTGGTAAGTCGTGTAATAATAGTATTATTCATGTAATAGATAATACGTCTCAGGATATCAACGACACAGATACCAAGTTGAGATTTGCGACTAATCTAATGTTGACTTACACAGTGTAAGGAAGAGATCCCTCGACGTGGCCTTTGCCAATGTGCAAGGGATTTTCAACAAGGACGGCCAAAGGGATATTGCAATAATCATGCCGATGGCAGAACAACAGGGCGAGTTGTTGTACTGCTGCGTCCCAGTCGTGCACAACCCAGCCACAATTCCCTTCTTCCGTGCCAATGAGTAAAGCAGGGACAACGTCCACGGCATGCTATCAAACGAGCACGGGTATAGCAGCAGTTGGCTCTTGGATATTTTACTGGAGACCATGGTCCGGGATAAAATTGTCGTGAAAGGGTACGACAAGGCCAGGGTGATACGGAAGTACCAGCTCCGAAGAATTGCAGCGGCCGACTAACTAGAACATAGAGAACATAGACTTCTCATCAAATAACCGACGTTGTGAGTTCCATAAACAGCATGTCGGGAACTGCGCTCTCCAAGGTGCAACCTGGCTTCAGGAACAGATGCATAGCACTGCTCCACTCGATCTAAACAACCAGCCCTTAGATAGAGTTTATAAATTACAAAGTGGTAATTACACGCGAATTTACGTGCATATTATTTAGAAGGAGCAATCCGGATATGGAAAGCAACGGAACAAAATTTCGTAATCCAAAGCAAATTAGCCGATTATAGACGCAGTTTCGAGCATCGAGAGACAAGTGAACGTAAAGTGACGAAAAGGGAAATTATGGAAACTCATAAGAAAAGAACAAAATATAAAGAAATATACACGCCGATAAAGGGAGGTGTCCCCACGGAGTCGATCCAGGCACAACCTTGAGAGAGCCGAAATTAACGAAGCGAGGTGAAAGTATAAGGCAGAAACGAAGTAGCAACACGAATAACAAGTAAAAAGAAGCAGGACGACCTAGACAGCAGTACAGATAATGAGAACACAGCGTCCCCAAACACAAACAAACGAAGAAAACCAGAGATGAGAACAGAATGGAGAAACTAGAAGCAATGATATAATTATTAATTCAAAAAGTTGACGCAAACACGAACGAAAACAAACTTTTAAGAGAGGAAATGAAGAGAAGAAATCTCCTTGAAGTAAAAGTTCCATATGATGGAAATACGTGAAATACTAGGAGTGGAAGTAGACACAAAAACGTCTTTAAGAAAATACCCTATTAATCAAGTAAGTAGAATAGTGATAGGCCCTATAGATGACAAAGTTGAAAAGGAAAGGATGGGCTGATTTTCGGAAAATATGGAGGACAACTTCAGAGAAACCAGAAAATTTTCTACAAAATTCTTAAAAACTCAAGAGCTGGAAGAAAAGCAATGGAAGTGAAAATGGACTGTTAATTGGCATCGGGGAAGAAATCATGGGCGAGATGGAAAGAGTATTTCTTATGCTGCCAAGCTTGTCCCAGAGACCGCCACAGCCATCCACAGGCTATCGGCACGCAATATCGTATCAATCCAAAGGATTAAGGGTCACAGAGGGGACATCGGCAACGAAAATGCCGACCGTCTAGTCAGGAAGGAAGCCAACCTCCCAGGGGATGTGAATCAACTGGAGATTGGAATGGAAGCACAAGAACGATGTGAGCTACAAACACTCGAGAGAAGCCATCTACTACCCTCAACTCACCGCCTGGCGCAAATACCTCAATTTTACCAGGCCAAACCTTAGACTGCTGATCCAAGTGCTCACCAAACACAGACCAGTAAAATATCTACTCCATAAGATGGGACTCGTGGAGGAATCAACACAGCACAGTTATGAAAGTCAATGAAGATATGTTTGGAGGAAACAAAATTATACCATGTTTCGTCCACACAGTAAATTTAGCTATCGACAATCCTGTAACCAAATCTGTTAACGTCTCAGATCATAGGCAAAGTATGCGAAATTGTTAAATTCATTAAACGCAGTGTCAATACTTGACTTGCGTAAAAAAACAAAGAGAAGCTGAAGGAAGGTCAAGCTAAAAAACTTATGCTTGACGTTCGTACACGTTAGAACGTAACTTATTATATGCTGGAACGTTTCATGGAGCTATATTCAATGATTGGTGCAATATTATTATGCCGTTCTAATTCTCCAGCAATGTTGACATCTTGTGAAATAGGCTGCCTACGTGAAATTATGCAGCTTATAATTGGAGAATTACGTCACTATAAGTAAAGTTATACTACTTATATGCTGATGGAAAACTTTTCACCAAAATTCGATTGCGTTATATTGCACTGCATGCCGTTTAACAATTTTGTTTCTGAGGACCTTTAATTCTGTTTACTGTTACCATAGGAATGATGCGATAGGCTACACATGCCTACGTCATAATTACATCAGCGATACCGTATTTGTAAGGAAAGCATGTATCATCCGCGTTATACGCATGAAGTACAGTAGGCTGTTGCTAATTCGGACCTCGACAATTCGTAAATCTCTGTTATTTGTACTAAATCCTCTATAACTATCTAGAAATCATAAATAATCAATACATTTCAGCATCCCTCTACAAATTGTACAAAATTCAGAGCCCGGTCGACTGTGTATGTTCGCCTTCACCATCTAGAAATCGAATGTACATGGCGACAACTCGCTATTATTCGTAACTGGACATGTTTGTTCGTGGCGAGAAGTGTTCGTTACGAGGCTTATTTGCAGGATACGGGGTAAGATGCAAGCGCATAAAATTCTTGAGTGAATTAGATGACTCTCATTACTTGAGTTTTTGAGGGCATTCAAGAAATCGGCGTCTTGATTTGATACCGCTCTCGCGGATGCTTTCAGAGCGCGCGCAGTTATCCTGCAAGGGATACATTCCACTAAGGGCTTCTTAGTAGATTTCGAAGAAGATGAGGAAATACCTCACAAATGTGAGGTAATTCTAACTTTAGTCATCAGAGGAAGATGACGCAGTCGTTAATAATGATCCAGAGAGCGTTGTACCTATTGATGTAGAAGTGAGTTTCAAGCTGTTTGTTAAGTTTAATGTTTCCAGTTTATGTCTTGGACCTAACAACAAGACAACAAAATATATTCATACGAAGATAAATGTACGCAGCTATGTGATTCATATTCGTTTAATAACTATATTCAACCTTTAATTGGTCATCATGAGATTAACTAAAAGGAAATACATTTTTGTTACAAAATCATTTCTGTTCACAATGTCAATTATAAAATTATAAAGATATATAGAAAGCAATATAACTAAGGTGTTCTCACTTATACACGTCCAATACATTAGTTTTATAATAAATATCCATCGTGCGGTATAAGCTGTTTATATATGTTTTCATTTAACATACTTTTAGATTCTAATAAAGATTGCTTAGGCAAAAGAAGATATAATATTATTATCGATTTTTGAGCTCTAGTATTACTTTTTGATCACGTGTATGACACGGTATATGGAAAAAAGGAGGAGAGGGGGTGCAGAAAGTATCCAGAACCGACGAAAACATAGTACTCTCAGCAAGTGGAAAGAAATTATCAAACAAATCTTCCAGCATCGCATTTCGACGCAAGTGTCACGAACACATCTTCGCCCGGTGCCAAGGGCGTGTGTGGCCATATTTTTGCTATTAAAAATATATCGCGAGCGAGAGGCGGAGTTTTCAGCAGGGTTTAAAAGAAGCCCCACTATATGGCTGGAAATTGCAGACAAAATGGGGAGATGTGGGGAATATAATTTAAGTGGCTCGGCTAATTTCATAACGATTCCATAACGAAAAAATGGAAGTCCAAAAAACCATAATAGAGCTTCTTAAATCATTGGTGGAAAAGGAGAAATAAATAATTCATTATTTAAATATTAATTCTTAAAATATTAATTTTTATACAAATGTATAATATTCTCCATTGTTTAAAATGTGATATTAATTCATGAAATCTTAATTATTATACAAATTGAGAAAACATTCTAAAATATGATTTTATTGTTACATTGTTAGCTAATAATTATAATAAAATTATTATGCAAGTGTCCCAGTCAGAATGATTACATATAGTTTATATTTTTATTGGTAAAGTATTCAAAATTTCATGCCTTTTTGCGTTTCCTAATTGTACTGCATTCTCATTAAAATTTGCTAATGCATCGTGGATATTTATAGGTGCGCCCGTCACTTCCATTATATCATTTTACATTATGCAAATATTGTGTAACACACAACAGGCCATAAGGAATTCCGGAATTTTGCTGACATCCCTTAAAGGTAAGCAGTCTAACAAACTCCTAAAACGTACTTTCAGATGACCTATTCAATCGCCATCCTGCTAGAAGATAGGCAAAAATTATTTTTTTTTTGAGTCATGGAAAGATAACCATTGTCCCTAAAACAAACCATCATATATAGATGGATCCCATAAGCAGCACTACAATTATATGTGAATTATCAGGGAAATAGGTTTCCGGTAATTGTAGAAAATCTGCCACAATGCGTGAACATTCCACGCGAATCACATACAACTTGCACATTTAGAGAATGGAGACCGTTCCTGTTTAAACATATATGAATTTGGGTCTTCTTTTGGCGTACGAATTTTAATATGCGTTCCAATTGCGCCAACAACAATTGGAAACCTAAGATTTGTGATCATGACCCTTCTGGCCACCTCCGCTTTGGGCCATTAAATGAATTGATGGCTGTTGCCCTTCCAACCGCAGATTTTGTGCATGTAGACCTAAACGTAGTTTAATATAAATAAAATGTTTCATACTGTAATATATTATTATATATTATATTATATTGCGATTAAAAACTGTTTTTCTACAGAAATTGTCTTCCTGCCAGATGATAAATTTGTGGCATTTAGTGATGGACCGATTATTCCTAACGCCAATTCAAACGTTTCAGGAAAAAGCCTACAAGACAAAACCATAGTAAAGTTCAATAATAGATCATATCGGTAAATTTGATATAAATTATTATATATCATTAATGTTTAAAAAATCGTAGATAACAATTTTGCTATACTTGCTTACCCACGGAAAATGTGCCTTAAATTGTTGCATTGAGTACCCAGGAATAACTTTCTCAACAAAATCGGTTATTTTTGAATTGGTAACTAGTTTTTCACGTGCCTCACACACTTTTATATAAAATTTCGTGATCGATATTGGAATTTGTATCCTCAAACTCATCACCACTATCATCAGAACTACTATCTGAATTACTATCATTGTCATTGTGAATTGGAAACATGGTCACGTGATTAACAATACATTTAATTGTGGAATCCATTTTCCGTTTCTCGGTACAATTACTAATATCTATAAAAATTGTGTAATTTAATACTAAATTGATATTATCTAAATATGCCTTTTTGAATACACACAGCAAAGGCAGCGTGGTCATATGGGGATGTATCGCTTGCTTTGAACTTTAGATGCTTTAGAATGCTTTAGAGTTAGAGGGTAGCGAGGGTATAGTGGTCAAATGTGAAAGAAGGCATAAAGCGCATAAGTACTCATAAAAGTGCAGACATTTTCATAATCAGTGCACAGGCGCGTCGAGACATCGCAACTTAAGCGTTACTGCATGGTATGCGAATATTCGTGTTGCGATATTTGTATATTATTTATTACTGAGCAACTTCTCATTTCTCCATAATGAAACTCATAAAATATATAAAATATAACCAGTATTATAAATTTTTTTTTCAGCAAATTCAAAGAACCGCATTTTGAAATATATATTTTATTTTTGGCAGAATAATTTTTTGACTTTAAGCAAAGTTTCAAAAATGCGTAAATTTAACACCATGTAACATGAAAACTATTCACTGAATGAGGGCTAAATTATATATGCTTCATCTGTGTCATACTCGAAACAAAATATATAAGAATCAACATATTTCGAGTCGATTAACTTCTTTTTTTCACCTTTTTGCGTGGAATGACCCCATTCCGAAACTCGCCGCACATATGCGCGCATAACATATCGGAATGACCGGATGCGCTGGGCATTACTTATCCGTTCAATGCGTTCCGTGCGTGAATTGAAAATCCAATTCCAAGTTTTCCTCTATTACTTGTGACTTGCAAGCTCAACATCGGCAAGCCGCCAGGTAGCTTCGGTACGATCCCTGATCGGGCTGTTTTCTCTTTTTTTTTCTGCAATATTTACCCTTATTTAATTTTATTGTTATATGTTTCTATCTAGGCCGCGTCGCCCTGCTGCACGGCTTGACACGCGTCAAGCCCTGCAAATACTCGGCCACGTCCCCGGTGGTACGCGTCACACTATGATCACTTCCATTGCCACAATGCGTATCCCCATCCCTGCAACCGCACCGACCAAATCGCCCTGCCACACCACATTGTTTATTATGGCGCTAAAAAACTGACTAATTGGAAATATAATATCCAAGATCGCTGTGATGATGCTTTTGTTCATTTTATTTGCTTAC